>JBBHKE010003263.1:0-10937 GCA_037447655.1 Zygnema cylindricum
TCCTAACTCAAAACCCTCAACGGCTCTAGATCTTACACATAAAACATCGACGGTCAATTCTCGTTGACACCAGAGACGAAGGCGACTACAATGCTTTCCCCTTTTAGAAAAAGGGCAAAGCAAAAAGGGCAGCACCAAATATTTAATCGCGATGAGGGTAAGTCCCCATGTAATCGGTACTTTGATAAAGTATTTTGGACTGTAGTGAAGACTCTCCGTACTACTTTGAAGAGCGTCCCTATGTGCAAAAATGAAATCGGAACTTTGAAATGTGACGGTTGTAGACGTAGGTACAACCTGTGGCGATTGAAGACGACTACGAAACTTCCGACGATTAGTGACGCCAACAAAAACAGCGACAGTGGTAGACGTCTAAATTTTTGTGAAATTGTAGATGTTTAGCATAGTCCAAAAGTAAGTGACCGTACGCCCATACAATATGCCTAAAAGTACGCAAAACATACAATATGCCCTTAAGACCCATATTGTATTGGCCTCAAAATGAAATAAAATAGGAACATGGTTGAGTTGCACATCGATCGATAGAGAATTAAATGTCATGTCTAAATTTTGAAAAACATTCGGATAGTATTTTTTTTCTGTGAGTTTTGAGGTATTTTTTATTTAAACCGTCAGATTCGGACGATCGGTCGGTCGCTGATCAAAGTAGCGATCCAAGAAGATCACATGAAAAGCCCATAACACAACTTACAATAGGACTTACGTCCGCGTTTTTTTTTTTTCCGGGTTTTCTTTCCCGCGTAATGTCATCCTACGCCGTGTCAGTTCGCTAAAAAATTTCGTCCGACGGCATGCACTGTGCTATGATCATACGTCAGATTCGTACGTTCGTACAAGAGTGTGCAGAACGCACACACATACAGTATGCCTACTTTGCGCGAGTTTTGTGCCAAGTTTTGTGCGTCTACCAAAGGCCTACCATAAAAATGCATACTTTTTAACTATGCCCTAAACATTGTTTAGGGCATAATTCAAAAGTAGGCGTTTTTATGGTAGGCCTTTGGTCGGCCCCTGCATCATAAGTTGTATTATGGGCTTTTCATGTGATCTTCTTAGATCGCTACTTTGATCAGCGACCGTCCGATCGCCCAAATCTGACGGTGTAAATAAAATTTTTTGGTCCGAATGTTTTAATTGGTCCAATTTTTGGTCCGAATGTTTTAATTGGTCCGAATAGTTTTGAATACAATATGGGTCTTAAGGTCATATTGTATGTTTTGCATACAATAGGCAAATTGTATGAGACTACTTTCACCTACTTTTGAACTATGGTTTAGGGTTTGATAACATTGTGACTTCATGCTCACTTGTGACAATGTCGACGTCACTGGTTCAATAACTTTCCTCCATTTTTTCTCGATTTCCTTTTTTCATCTTTTTTCACTCGACTTGCAATTAAAAAAAAACCTAAAAATTGTAAAAAATAATATTTTTAAAAGATCTTTCATTTTATACCAACATTGTCGTGTCTCATACTAAAAAGTGTGAGCTAAAAGCGATAGTGTGAGAGGGAAAGGGGAGAGGCAACGACGACGCAAAATTTTGCAAAGGACCCCCATGAATGAAAGTGGAGGTCCAAGACCCCTGCAAAATTTTTTCCGTACATCCGCGTGACGGGCACGGAAAAAAATAGCGAGGACACTCCCTCGTCCTAAGATTTTCCCACTCTTGTGGCGCATGCGTGGTTCGTTTTTCATTCGCTGTTTGGGCGGTACTTAAGCTAAAATCACCCCCTCGAGGTGATTTTGGATGAAGTTTTTTTTTGGCCTGGATTCCCTTGCCCGGGGGTCGAAAAGGGGAAAACGCCAAAATGAGTTCACAGGACGACAAGCACGCCGTACATCCAAAGTATGAATTGACGTTCACTTTACTTTGGTAAAAATGATTTTCTTGTATTGCTAAAGTTTTTTTCAAAGTTCCCTGAATTTTAGGGCAAAAAGACAGAGAGAAGTATATACTTTAATACATGGGGGCGTACCCTAAGTCTCAAACTCTCAACACTCAAGTAGGAAAAATGACGTGCGACAAATTTCTTGCGGCCAATATATATCTACACTAAGGGCAAGCTTCCATGTCGACTTATCTCAATGAGAAGCTCATCTCCATTCTGTACTATTGGAGTTATTCAAGTGAACAATGCGCATCGAGCGCGAATCGTGGTTTTTGGTGCACAATTTGCACATTGTGTTACATCAACGGTCTCAAATTTACTTTACATCACGAATCGCTCTTAGCGTATTGAAAGCTAATTCGGTTCCCCCAAATTTTGACCTAAATTCTTAAATAGAATTAATAATTGTATTTTTTTCTATACGCCTTTTAGGGTTCTGTTCCAATTAGCGTTGATAACGAAAGTACACTACGATTTAAATAGTACGGTGTATGGTTAGTATCAAACTATACAAATAATGTACCTTTCTAAGTGAAAAAGTACAAAAAAAGATTTAACATAGCCGCGCACGCATGTGAATGTACGCTCTAAAAAAGGGATGAGACCGGGCTGTCAAAAATCACGTTCGCACATATTCGTCTGACAACCGCGTGGTCGACCGTGTGAGCATACGATCTGTGTACAATTTGACAAATTTTGTACGGGTACCCTATATTAGTGTAAGCATGGTTAGGCGGTTATTTACTTTTTTGAAAAACCCAAATTAGCATTATTAAAAAATTAGAGTATATGTTTTTTCTTTCTAATTTTGAATTCCTAATTAGCGTTAATTGTGATAAATTTTTTTTTTACGCTATTTTATCATATACGCTAATAGCGATTCGCAGTGCAGCTTCGGAAAGATGTCGGTCTACGGTCTACCAAAGCATAGATGAAAAGTGCGGATTCTATTTTAGGTTTGTTACTTTGTTAAATACATATTGTACGAAGTGCGTTATTATTGTCTCGCTAAACACAGTGTGTATGAAAAGTGCGTGTAGTATGTTTAGGGAAAAACTGGGCACACCGACAAAATTTGCTTCAAACACCAGTTTTTCAGGCTGTACATGTCTTGTTCAAGATCCCCCAATAAGTTGTGACAGCCAACGTCAGTCGTCGGCCATGCCGTCAACTTTGTGATAAACGATAAGGTTGAACACAACATTTCGACCAAATTCGGTCAAAATTGTGAGATGCATTCTCGCCAAAAGGCAATGTTGACCAAGCTCCTAACCACACCATGAATCTTTGTGTAGAGAAGCTATTAATGTAGAAAAATAAATAGTGTTATAAATGTTACTCTGGGTCAATGACTCAAATCCAACAAACATGAATATTAATTTACATACATTATCATAATTTGGATACAAATCCTTAAGTTCCTATGGTGCTATACTCTGTGTTGGACATTTAAACATGTGCGAACAAGTTCGTACAATTTCTCCGATACTTTATAACTAAATCAAATTTAGTGTGCTTCATGTGTCAATGCCGATTCTAGACAATTTTTTAAACTTGTGTGTCTAATAAGAGGCAATTAGAGTACGGAAACACATTCTATACAGGAAACTATTTCAATGCCTCTTGAACAACATCGCCCGTCGTTATTATTGTTAAAGAAAAATTATCCCAAAGCTAGCTACATCGCTCACCGTTATTAACGTTAAAGATTTATCAATGTTAATGCAAAATTATAATTAATCTTACTAATTGAGTACAAGGAGACGTGGTAGATTGTAGTCCACTTCTTTAAATAATGGTGTTAACTTTATTTTGTGATTTTTGGCCAAAAAAGTTGCGGCTGAATAAGTGTTATTAACACTAATAACGATGACTGGTGTAGTGTCGTTAACTCTATGTTATGCATGGATGTCGAAATAATATAACAAAATATCCAACGAAACATTAAACAACAATTTTTGAATCAACCCTATTTCAAAGGCAAAACAACTTCGTCGAGTGACGTATTTGTGGGGTTAGAAGTCGCACCAAATATAAAGGTTAAAGTAAAGTTTAACAATATTTGATATTGTTTTACACCACAAAATTAAAATGATGTTCGGGTTATTTCCGTCGGCTAACAACTCTTTAATGTTATTTTATATGCGAAAGGCAGTTAGCATTCTAAACAAGAGATGTCACGTGGACGTCATATAAAAAACTAACGTATATAAATACATTTTTTGTACATAACTCTAATTTATACGAATATTATAAAGTGGCGAGCAATTATAAATTATAGTGTTGTGTATGTGGTAAAAATTTATTGCGATACATCCGATATTCGATATATCGAATATGGAACGGTCAAAGGGCTCGATATATCTCTCTCTAGGATCAACATAAATTATCGCAATATATTTGGTAGGAAATGGGTGCCCGTACAAATTTAGTACGGTAAATCGTATTGTAAAGCGTACGGTATATCGTACGGATGATCACACCCCCCCCCCCCCCCCACCCCCCCCCCCCCATTCTGAACCCGCGCCTCGGGGAATGGGGGCATTTGATTTTCTTTTTGACCTAACCTCACTTCGATGTATCGCGATAATAATTTGTCGTAATATCGGGTATCACATAAGTATCGCAATATTAAGCTCCTCGATACATTGAAACGATATATCGATTATTGGGTACCCAAAATGAGGTATATGTCGAATATCGGTAAAGGGCCTTAGATACACAACACCAGTAAAACATGTATATATCAATCTTTGCCACTTACTTTAGTTTTTTCATTGTTTTCTCAGTCATTGCCATTACAAACAATCACATGAAAAAGGAATTTCTCGCCCTCTCTGTTAACCTGATTTTTCTTTCCGTCTCTATCAATCTTTATATCCCACTATTATGCATTCAATAACCGTGATAATCTTGATTAAGAAGTTTAACATGTATGATCTTTCAAATACGATCTGATTTACTAACATTAGCGTGTGTTTGACTTGTTGGGCTTTGGTTCAAGTATTTTCCGAATTTTCAAATAATACTATATATTTGGCAGTATTATTGTGGGGAAGGATAAGAGGGGTCTTTAGTTAGAGGGAGAATGAAAGTAACCATATTACTTTTTTTTCCCTTTATACACATAACCTTTTTGTGAGTTTCTTTTTATTTATATACAAAAATGTTTTTATACACAAAGATGGTTTTGTTCGTTTATGTTTTTTTTTCATTCATACACAAAATAATTTGTCCGTTACATTTTTTTTTGTCTGTTGTTGTTTCGTTTTCTTTATACACATAGAATTTTGTCCATTCAATGTACTTTTTTTGGTATAAGGTGTTGCACATTAAAATTGAGAAATTTTGTTTAGCTATCACCAGTGTTGTGTATCGTTCGAAGTCGAAAACAATGTATTGCAATATATAAATATCTCAATATTGAAAAGTCGTGTATTTACGGGCTTTGCTATCAAATATCAATGCCACGATATTGTTGATGTTCGACTGTTATATTTTATAAATGGGTATTCTAGTTGTATAGAATTAATGGATTTTATCGAAAGCACAAATGTACAAAGTGTATGGGATGTAAAATTTTGTATCGTCGATGTTTTGATATCTCTGTGTTGCAATTACCCGGGAATGTCAATATATCAATTATTGAGACCAATAAAAATAGTACAATAATACAAATAATTGATTATAAACAAAACTAGTGTGATATGTAACATTAACGATCATGATCCCAAAGTTATCGTGATTTTTCCTCGTCTTTATCATTGGGAATCAAATTTGAGTGCGTTTCTCTGTGGAATGCACTGAATTTCACGTGTTGATGCCTTTATTTGACACTAATTCTATATGTCTATACGAAATAATTAGTAGTTTTAGTACGAATTGACATATTTCGTACACCATACTATTAAAAATGACCATAAATTAGAGTTGTTAACGCTAATTAGCCAATAAATTTAATTAACGTAAAAAAAAAACAATTAGTGTTATTAATTATTTCAGGTTCGAGAGTTACAAATTTGGGGCGTCGAATAAGCGTTATTAACTTTAATAGCGATTCAAGGTGTACTCTACGATTGCAGCGGATATACTCGTACCGTAAATTCCACTATGAACCTCAACTTTACACAACGTTCACAATGACTTAATGCTGCGGTGGCCAGTCACCGGACTATGAAGTACAAATAGGTAGTGTTGGGTATCGTGTAAATTCATATCGCGATCGAGCAGACTTCTCGATATATTGTAGCGGGACCAACATAAATCATCGCGAAATATATCGCGATATATAGTATTTTTTAAATTTAATATTTTATATAATATGTTATTTTAGCGAAAAAGACTTGTCTGATATGCCACGCACGACGTCATTTTCGTTCCGTGACTTAAAGGTAGACGCCGCAAAATGTAACCGACAAAGTACTAATTATGTAATCATATAATTACTTATTAAGTACGTAGAGAACTTCACATACGAAAAGTTCACACTAATTCAGTCAAAGTATGATCTGAAAAAAAATGCAGAGTGCTCGTTTCAGGCTTTTAGGTAGGAATACTTACCAATCTGCAGGCAGATTGGTAGCCTATTTTTTGAACTGTACAAAATGTGAAAGTTTATTATTCTTTTTATTTATTTGGAGTAGCAGTAGCTAGTACTACCAACAGCAGTAGCCCTAGCTAACTGTCGCACACTGCAATGAAAGTTCCATGAAGGAAGGCGCACGCGCTTTCTTCCTTGGAAACGACTAACTCCAAAAGTTGACTTTACACGTGTCGCTTCACGAACACACCTGCACGCAAAATCAAACACCTGCGCTCGCAAAACAAAAGTCACGCGAAACGAAATCGTACATTTCGTTCGCTGACTCATCAAATATTGACGCGAAACAAAGTCGTACGTTTCGGCGCCAAACAACATTTACTCCGAAGGTACCAAACTCCAAAAGTACATGTAGGCGCGAAACGAGGTCGTACATTTCGCCGCCAAACCAATATATAAGTGACGTCCGACTCAAACAGTCACAAATCCAATCGTGCGAAGTACTCGCACGAAACATCCCCATTTGAATAAGTACACGCAAAGCGTCACTTCGCGCGATTCAACAATGAATCTAACAAGGTACTCCAAAAGGACAATAGTTTGATCAATCGGGAATAGTCTCACCTGCTGCCACGTGTGCAAAACAAATAACGACAAAAACGGCCGCCATAAAACAAGGAGACATCTGCAAAGAATCGAATTTGGCAGCCATGGCAATCGACAGGAAAACAGGAACAGAACAAAATGAGAAGAAAATTGAAATGAAATTGTATTAAAAGTAAAAAGAGGCAAAATTATATGATGCATTAAAGGAAGACAAAATCAGATGGAGCACAATAATAAGAGAAAGAGTTTTGTATATTAATATTTTGTAAAACAATGCAGCTATTTAGGAAGAGAGAGAGAGAGAGAGAGAGAGAGAGGGAGAGTGGGAGAGAGTGAGAGAGGGAGAGAGGGAGAGAGGGAGAGAGTGAGAAATCTCACCTTCACGCTCTTCATTGTCGTCGTACGACTTACGAAATAGACACTGCTAACTCGGCTGCTCACATTAACATATTTATAGTATTTTATAGCATGTTGGTGACATATATCGTATTTTATAGCACGGCTGGTGACATATATCGTATTTTATATAGGCATACATATTATTTTTTCTAGGGTTGTAATTTTGTCAAACTTGTAGGTGAGTAAACTGGCGGGCGAAGTCTTTTGGCGGTCTTTCCAAACTACAAAACTGTATAGTACTGCAATTTTGAATTTGAAAATTGATTAGATTTTATTTGATTAGCTGGCATCGACAAGACATTGTCGAATAACAGCTGCACCAAATAAATCCTATGCTTGTTCTTGCAAACGTACGGTATGTAAAAAGTACAAAAACGAAGTGGAGAGAGATAAAAGGTGTACTACGCATAGAATACGGTGCTACCCGTTTCAGCGTTTGTCCACGTTTTCCCACTTTTTTATCTGATGCAACGATCCAATGGTACAAAATTGGCCAAGTTAATGGATCAATCTACACAGGGTAGCTACTGTAGTAAATAACATTTAATAATTACATTGGATAATTTGCCCTAATGACCTTCCATCAGGAGTTGAAAGTAAGTGGTACGGAGTAAATTTACCGGCACTCTTTCTCAGCTAAGGGTTTGTCCCCATGTACTTGTAACTTAGCGAACTTACTTTGTATTTTAGCGCGGATCTGCCGGACCCGGTTTTCAAGTGTCCCTATGTCTGTAAAGACGAAATACTAACTTACGCATGTGACGATTGTATACGTCAACAATACCTGTGACGGATGTTAACGTCTACAATCTGTGGTCGCACAATATTTTTTAGAATTGCTTGTGACGTCGCATGCCTTACCGTGACATTGTAGACGTAGGGCATTCCAACCTGTGTCGTTTCACGGTTGAAGATGAGGCGCTTTGCCTTTGCGACTCCTGTCCGGTCGACGTGAAATGGCATCTGAATTTGAAGACCCCTGCAAAAAAGAAATCCATACTTGACGAAAACGGACAAATCTAAACAATTTGTGTACTTTTCTTTGTCGTATTGGAATGCAAACGGACAAAAAATAGCGAATTTTGTACTTTTATTTGTCCTTAGAAATCGTATGAAAATTTTCGAATATTTCGACACGTGCGAATATATGTTCCTATTTGTTTATAGAAAATCCCTAGTTTTAAAACACATCGCGCATGTGTTTTAAAGATAAGGTTGAAGATGACATTTTTTGTCGTCAAAGTGGGTCGAAAAACACAAGACGACAAATTTTTGTACATCGTAAGTTCGAAGATGACGCAAATTGTACTCTACAAATTTGCGATTCCTTCGTACGGTTGGAACTTAGGCAGTAAGGCGCTAAGTTTTACAGCAAAACGACAGAAAAAAACCCTTACTTATGCACATGGGGACATACTCTAATTTTCCATTAGGCTTTGCCAGTAAACTAAAGTACTGTACGTAGTCTGTACCGTACGGGTATCTCGGATTTTTAGACACAAACAAAAACACAAATAATAGTAAATCCTAAACATATTTAAAATGTGAAGGGCCGCGCGGCGCTGCGCGTCGTAAAATGAAATGAGACTTAGGCAACGTGGACGCGTGCGCTTCCTTGACCCACCAGAACCCACTCGTCCGTACTGCGAATATTTGCAAGGTTCAGTACTAGAAACGTAAAGTACAGGAAAATTTCATTTTATGACGTAAGCGTAGGTGCTACAAAGGTTGTCCTGTCAATTACAGGTACGATATTTGCATTTGATTGTGTATCTCTCGCATCGACGGTTCAGATTTAGCCTTTTTAAATGTGATTTCACCCGTCAATTCCTTAACTAAACTTCGCACGAAAAGCGCATGAGTACTCTTTTACGAAAATTAAACATTTCTTCCGAGAAGGAAACTCGACGGATTGAAAGCTGAATTTATTGCCAGCCGTACTACTGTACTATACCACATTTTGATCAAAGGTTTTTTCTCATCTGGGCGATAACCTTGGATTTCGAATTTTTGGTCCACGTGAGTCGTCAAATAGCAACAAAAGTAACGGATTAAAAACGGCTGACCCGGATTTGGTCTCACATGGACAGCAGAAATCGGCAAAAGGAAATGATACGGGCCTATGACGCGGATTTTCGTCTAGATGGGCCGTCGAGTAGGGATAAGAAAGAAATGATGATAGCCGGCAAGAATCGGCCCATAGAAACAAAACAAAATGATAAAATATGACAAAATTACCTTGTCGTTTCGCGACATATAATCTCCCACTGTAGTTGGATGACGATTTGAATCCCTGTACGGATTCGCATCCCGCAAAAAGACCACCGCCTCCTTGTGAAAGTTGAGACTTGAGACCATAGTGCAAAAGTAGGTGAAAGTAGGCCTGCCTATTGTATGCAAAACATAAAATATTACCTTAAGACCCATATTGTATTCGGACATATTCAGACCAATTAAAACATTCGGACAAAACTTGGACCAATTAAAACATTCGGACCAAATAAAAATATCTACACCGTCAGATTCGGACGATTGGACGGTCGCTGATCAAAGCAGTGATCTAAGAAGATCACATGAAAAGTCCATAACACAACTTACGATAAAGGCGACGACCAAAGGCCTACCTTAAAAACGCTACACCGCGCATCGTTATTAGTGTCAAAGATTAAATAGTGTGGAAGTAAATATACCGTCATTGACGCAAATTAAGAATTTGAAAATTTGAAAAAAAAAGGTTTATTCTAATTTCGGCGTTAACGCTAATTTGGGGACAGCAAAAATGGAATATTCTTCGTACGAATGTACACATTAATCTATTGTTGCATTCACACCGGAAATGGATGATGAATGATATGAGGAAATGAATAATCCCGTACCATTCATTTCGCAAAAAAACAAAAACAGAGGCGCCAAACTGACATCGCTCTCGGCTGCCAACCTTTTGGAGCGATAGCGACGGACAAACATCTCGGCCAAGTCGTCAAAACTTGACAACTGTGGTAAATCGTCTTCATTTCCGGAAACCCTTTTCGGAATGCAAAAATCCGACTTTGAAAAAACATGAAGTCGTATCCCGAATGAATGATCCGTACTGTACCGAAATTTTTTAAATGATAACCCATACATGAACAGCCAATCAAAATCATGTATTATAAAACATAAAAAAATGATTTTTTTTTTTTTTTGTAATTTTGACGTACAGACTAATCATACGGCAGCATGAGTCACATCGCGATGTTTTAGTTGATGTGAAATGACGTCAAGGGCGTTTCACGTCCAAACAAAACAAAAAGACATTCGTTTCCTCATCTCATCCATCATCCATTTTTTGTGTGAATGACCGTACACAATCTTAAAAGTTGTACGACGGCGCCAAATCGAGTATCCATACCGATCAGACAATTTTATGGCGGTTACGTGTTAACGCTATACCGCGTAACGTAAAGTTTAATTTCATTGTTTTTGGTTTGACTTTTACGG
>JBBHKE010003264.1:0-12677 GCA_037447655.1 Zygnema cylindricum
GGCGCTAATCATAATTGAGGAAGGTTTGTTACTGGCCCGACAAAATGGAATAGTCTTCCAGTAAACGCTGCCAGTAGAATTTTACGTACATTTACTGGGACGGCCTAATGGAATTCCACCCTAATTCTTGTCATTTTCGGTGCTGACCAACGTTTTGTCGATGCGTCGTATTCGCGAATAGAAAAGAAACACGTGGATTCAAAGATGATCGAGATAAAGGAACACGCGGCCGCGTTTTATGTAATGATCATAAGGCGTACTTATCGACTCACCAAGACAGCGACAGGTTTAGGGGTTCATATTGGCGGGTAGGTCTTCGATTAATATGATTGGTCCGATAAATATATCGAATTTTATGGTTGATAGAAAATCGATGCTTAAGTACGAAGCCAATCATTGCAAAATTTACGGACAGGCAGAAATACACAAAATTCTCAGAAAAATTGCTAGGTGGACACCCCAAATTGCTAATGCAAAAGAATTTCGTACGAAGTCGTACACTGTGAGGACAACTGCAGTACAGTACTGCATGATCACTGACCCAGCCCAAACCCGTCAAACTGTGTGGGTCCGTACTGATGGCCGCTACACCGTGAATCGTTAATAGCCTTATGTACGCTATATCGGCACCCCAAAATTTTGACATTGATACCTTAAATATAATAAAATACACTATTTAAAGAGGTGGACCATAATCCGCCACGTCTCTTGGCACTAAATTATAATGAATGACGCTAATTTTTTCTTTACACTAATAATTTCTATACGCAAATAACGATTCAAGGTGTACAGTAACAGGCCTCCTAACAACGACGCCGCCGTCAATGCGGGTGGAACGTAAAGATTTTTTGGCAGCGGTCGATAAAAATTTTATCCGTTTTTAAAATGCCAAAACACGCTAAGTCCAAGCCAAACTTAAAGGTCATTACCGTACGTCTTGGTGAATTGACATTCTGCGGAAAAGATTGGGGGGCGTTTTTGACTTATTCCTTTTTGTCAGAATTATGCGACCGACAAAAGCATTTATGGCACCGACACTCTCAGACTGGCAACCTTGGTAAAATTGTTAAGCGCACACTACCCAATAGGGGCGTTTGTCCGTTGAAATCAAGGGCCTTCGGTTTCGCTTCGTGTGTGACAATGGTAACGGACTAAAAAAACTGAAAAGGTGAAAAACACGTCTTTCCATTTAGAGCAGTCGACAAAAAAGTCAAAAAACTCAGAAACATCCGCGTCGCTTTGGTGTACCTGTGCGCAAAAAGACAAATTTCAGAACAGTGGTCTTTGTTTTCTTGGGCTTTCTTCGTTCTTTTCTTTCCTGTTTGTTTGTTTGTGAAATCTGAACTTTTTGCTTTTGCCCTTTTTTTTAAAAGGGCAAAGCGTCCTAGTCGCATTCGTCCCTGGTGACAACGATAATTGATCGTCGATTTTTTTGTGTAAGATCTTGAGCCGTTGAGTGATTTGAGTTTTGACTGGCTTTGGGTATGTCCCCATGTGCATAAGTAAGGGTTTTTTTCTGTCGTTTTCCTGTAAAACTTAGCGCCGTACTGCCTAAGTTCCAACCGTACGAAGGAATCACAAATTTGTAGAGTACAATTTGCGTCATCCTCGAACTTAGCATGTACGAAAATTTGTCGTCTTGTGTTTTTCGAAGCACTTCGACGACAAAAAACGTCATCTTCAACCTTATCTTTAAAACACATGCGCGATGTGATTTAAAATTAGGTTTTTTCGATTGACAAATAGGAACATAGATTCGCACGTGCCGTAATTTTCGAAAATTTTCCCACGATTTCCAAAGACAAAGAAAAGTACAGAATTCGCTATGTTTTGTCCGTTTGTATCCATGAAAGTACAGAATTCGTTTTGTTTTGTCGGGTTGTGTTAATTACGTTAATTTCTGTTTCAGGGGTCGGAAAAATCCAACACCATTTCACGAAAAAGTGAAAAAACTCGGAAGCCACAACTCGCACTCGCCGCACCTTCAAACTCTACCACCCCTTCCACCTTCAGGCGGCCCTAGTCCAGCGGTGATAAGGGGGAAAAAACAAACTGAGTGATGTTTTCTGACCACTGCCAGAGGTACTTAAGCATTTATTTGGCTTTTATAAGTAAAAATATAATAGTTATAGGGGGAGAAGGAGAGTAAGAGGGGCAGAGGGTGTAAAGGAGATGGAGAGAGAGAGACAGGAAAAGGGGGAGGCGTAGAGAGAGATGGGAGAGGGAGTGAGGGAGGGGGAGAGAGACAGAGAGAGAGGGAGAGGGGGAACGAGGAAGGGAGAGGAAGAGATTTCTGTGTCTAACCTAAATTTTCTTAAATTGAATGTGCTCTATCTCACATGTGACAATGCGAAATTTGAAATACAATGGCATAAGTTTGTTGACCTTATTTTTGGCTTTTTTTCTGTACTTATCATCATTATTACTGTAAAGGAACTACTAATTCAAAAGCAGTAAAAAAAAAAAGTGGAATTAGAATGGTACCCTTATTGGAATAGGGTGATTGTAGTGGATTATACTCCGACCCCTTATAGAGTTTCGTTAACACCACTATTTTTAAATTTTCAACCAGAAAAACTCGCAACTGAATTAGTTTTTGTAATGATAATAGTGATAGGCAGCAACAGTTTAGTTGTAGGTTTTTGTCGATATGCCTATAATGTCACATGTTTATAACCTGTACTTACAATAAGATGTTACTATTTCTTTGGAATAGAATATACCTATCTAACATGACAACTTCTTCAGCCCTACTTCCCTCTCCCCTCTCTTTTATGACAGGTACAACAGTTTAGTTGATTTTGTGAAAAATAGCCTTGTTTGAAGATGCCTATCTTCTACTTATTTTTTAATTTAACGGAAAATCAGGATCCATTTGAAATCGATTCAACAATATAAATCTGTGTTGCTTATTTTCGTAAGTATGCATATTTTTATAAGTTTATCAGTTTTCTCTCCTTTTTTGGTTAAAGTGAAACCACTTTACAACCCCTCCATAATTATATTTAATTGGTCTCTTCCTTTCTATTCTTTCAAATAGCCAATGTCAAAGTAGACGGTTTCATTCTCCTGGTTCATATAACCCAACAGTTTTCCTTAACCATCCTCCATCCCCTCCGATTCCCCCTCCCCCTTCCCATCGCCCTCCTTCTCTCCCTCTCCGTCACTATAATGTTATGGTTTCTCCACCATGCCTTGTCCCAAGTGCGTCAAGTCAATTTTATATTCAGACAAAATGTTGGGAAAATTTTCCGAGATAATACGATGTATTTTTTCTTTCCGAAAGAAGTCTAACACTAAAACTACATTACTTGTTATTTTTTCCGAAAGAAGTGTAAAACTAAAAGTACTCGTTAATTTTTCTGAGAGTTTCTCACAAAAGTGTGAAACTAACATTTTTACGAATATTGTTTTTATCGCAAGTGAGGTCGGAGATAAAATTTTCAACCTGTCTAGTTTGGAGGACTCTTCTGTCACCGCTTGAAAACAAAATTGACCACTTTGAATCGGTACAACACAAGCGAATACTTCACAATTTTGACAAAGAAAAGCGAGGAAATTAGTCGAAAAAGGTATGTTACTACTAATTTAATTTTTTTCTGTACACACCACCCTTATTAGTGTGTCCGTGTGTTTTTTGAGGTGAGAAAGATAGTCTAAAATCCGTCACAAGTGTCTGTTGAAATGCTAACTGTTCCTACATGGAAGGAAAAAGTGATAATAAGAATAAAATGGTGATATAGTTCTACCGAAAAGCGAGGAAACAAGATATCAGTACAGGTCTACTTGCATGTAATACTTTATAGAGAGTGAAAGAGGGGGAGAGGGAAAGGGAGAGGGTGGGAGGGAGAGGGAGAGGGAGAAGGAGAGGGAGAGGGAGAGGGAAGGAGAGAGGAGGGAGAGAGGGAGGGAGAGAGCCTTCCTTTTGTTTTCTTTTCTTTCGTCATTAACCTTTACATTTTTTTTTTTCGTGTCACACACTCTTCTTTCCCTCACAGGAAATATGTCCGGAAATATGATAGAAAACACAACGAATATGCACACAAACGAAACAAATGTTCCTTTCGTGAACACAAAACCCTTTCCTACATCACCATCTTTATTGCATTCACCATCATCTTCTGTATCTCTCCCTACAATTTCTCCCCTAAATAATGCCAATTATTCTCCCTTTATTCAACGTAGCTCCCCTTTTCCTCCTCAGGTTTCCAGGAACCTAAATCCCTTTCTAAACACCTTGAGAACGCCATTCTCACCTTTGTACAACAACCTAATAGTTGCCTTACCTGCTCAGCCTGTAGTTGCCTCGAGTTCTGCATTATCTCCCACCCAAACATTATCTCCCACCCAAACAGTTTCCTTACCCCAAAAAAACATCAAGAGTCCACCAAAAAGAAAAAAATCAACAGGGAGCAAAGTAGTTGATAAGGGGTTATCATTGGAGAAAGAGAACTCAAGCCCAAGAAACAGAAACGGAAACTGGGAGCTATATGAAATGGGGATTTTGAACGATGCTAAAGAAGAAGAATTTTTACAAAGCCCCGAGAAAAGCGCTAAGGCCAAATTTGGGTCGAAAGTGGAAAAGTGGGAATACATCTCGGAAGCATTAAAAGAGAGAGGAGTTCAAAGGGATTGGAACTCCTGTGAAAAAAAGTGGAACAATATGACAAATGATTATAAAAAAATTAGGGACTACGGTTCTAAATCTGGAGTTGCTCTTTATTTCTCAATGACCAAGAAAGAAAGATCAGAAAACGGATTGCCGACTTCTTTTTCCCAGTTTTTGTTTGACAGGATGGATAATTGGATGTCCAAAAGAGATGTTATAAACCCAAAAGTTACATGGGATACTGGTGATTTATTTCCAAGGGTTAACACGGAGTATGAGGATGAAGAAGATACAGTTATTTTGGATAGTAACCCAAAAAAATTTGGAGGAAGCGAAGATAGAATGAATGCGGGAGGGAGACCTTCGGGAGATGCTACATTTGAGAAAGGAGAAACAGTGGGAGAAGAGGAAGGAAGTGAAAAAAAAGGAGCAAGTGTTGGGTCTCCACCTTTTGGAGATAAGTTTATGACCGGGAGGAAAAGAAAAAGAGCCGGAAAACAAGGCCAGCATGACAATCCCGTATTTATCGCTCGAGAAATTGTCGAAAAGATGGATAAAACTATTGAAAAATCTAACAACCAGCAATTTCAGCAACAAAAGGAATCCAACCAGGAGCAATTCGAGAACCAGAACAAATTGCTTGATAAACAATTTCAACAGAATCAAGAAATAGTTGGAGCCATTGAGAAGATTGTCAATGGAGTGATAACTGCAATTACGGCAACCACCGAAAAAATTATGAATGGATGATTTTTGATAGGTTTAGGTGTGTAAGATTTTTTAGTGATTATACAAAAAAATGCCTAGCATGGTTGGTTAAGGTTCAAGGGTCGAAGCTCAATTTAGAATGTTTTGTGTCGCTTCTGTGGAAAATCAAAGCATCTTCTAGCTTTTTGAGGTGTAGAAGGTGATACCTGGATTAAATGGTTTTTATTATAAAACTTTTGTTTTCGTTCGCATGGAAAGATAATGGATTGTTGGAAATTGAACCATATTTCCGTTCATGAAGTTATTACAAGTTTTTCCCATTAATATAAATGTTATATTTTGTATACATATATATCATCGTGTGCAACTTGTATTTGTTGTTTAAGTGTTTGATCCTTAAGATTTTATTCCAAAAAATGTTTTCTTTTTTGTTTTTATCGTTTGGCAATCCCAAATTTGGCACATGGTCAAATGTTTGAAGGTGTTTATCAATACTTTCGCCTTGTTATATGGTATCGTTGTATTTAATAGATATCAATATTTATGGCTTCAATTTTTTAAGACGTAGACATATCAGTTGTTGATTTAATGTTTTAATGTTTATTATATTTTCGAGATTGGCGTTCTAAACACATAAATGCTGAATTCTTACGTCAAAGTCTTAAGTATCTCAAAAGACCAAAAAACATTGTTTGAGCATACATATAGCACATAAAGACAACATGCAAAGATTGCATAAGGGTATGGTCAGGAATGAGTAAATTGGGTAACTTTTGTGCTTAAGATTGAAAACCCTCAAAAAGCAAATAAATCAATCAATATGAAATCCCAATGTAACATCTTCGAAAAAATATTCATGTTCTAAAATACAAAAAAAAAAAAAGGGGAACAAAATACAAACAAAAATTAACTAAACCCCTAAAGGAAACATCATCAACTCTATTACACATCGACATCAATATCCATTCCATCGCTCATATCTTCGTCACTCCCATCATCATTAGAATCGTCGTTTCCATCGCTTTCAAGTGTCACCCTTTCTTCTTCTCGTTCTTCTTCCGTTGCGGTACCATAGGTTGCATTTTCATATAGGGCATTAGTGCCTTTATGCGAGAAGTAACGACATAATACATCCCTTATTATAGCCCCTTGGATTTTAGCAGAACAACAAGCTTTCGGTCTTTTTTCAACATCCCCACTTTCCCGTAGTTGTCTTTCTGGAGACGAACGAGAAGCCCTTTCGCGAACGCCTTTCAAGGCATTAGCTCGCTCTTTTTTAAACTCTAATTCCCAATCGATGTCTAGTTCACCTCTTGCAATAGAAATATTATGGAGAATACATGCCGCAAGAATACACGCCACCAATGTCTTCCTTTTCGGATGGTAGATTTTTAGAAGATGCCTCCACTGTGCCTTCAATTTCCCGAAGGCTCTTTCCACCACCATTCTTGCTGCAGAATGTTGGAAATTGAATATTTTTTGAGAAGCAGATAGTTTCAAACCGGGGTAAGGTACAATGAGATTAGGATGGAGTGCATACCCGGCATCTCCAACAAGAAAAGGAAACACTGTACTATTCCCCCATTGCAATGTTTCCCCGCTTGTATTCATGCGTCTCTCGAAATTCATTCCCAATTTGGATCGCCTGAAAATCCTTGAATCATGCATAGAGCCCGGAGAACCCAAACTCAAGTCAATAAATCTCATCTTATTATCTACAACAGCTTGAACTACTGTAGAATATTTCTTCTTGGCGTCAAAATAGTCGATTGGCAAAAAACCCTTTCCTAAGGTAATTTCTATATGTGTGCAATCTATTGCACCCACACAATTTGGTATTCCTTTTTCTTTCTCAAAAAAATGTTTGATGTCTTGTACCTCGCTTTCTATGGGCCACCTAATCCAGTGATGAAGCTTTCTTGCAATGGCCAACATAACTTTATTCAAAACCCTGCCCACGGTTGAACGCCCGATACCAAACTGTTCCGCCGTACGTACGATACCCCCTTGATGCCCCAATCTCATCAGTGCTATTAACACTTGCTTTTCCACACTTAATTCTCTATTTTTAATGCGTTGAAGTCCAGGAGGTGGTTTAGTCGTGAGCTCGGTTTGTAGTTCATTCACCAGAAAACCAACAGTTTCTTTTGTAAGCCGGAAGAGTTGTCGAAAACGCTTATTACTATACTGCGGCAATATCTCGTCAACCCAATGCAATGTTCTTGGTACAACGTAGTATTGTCCATCCTCATTGGGCTGCAAATTACATATTTGTTGGAGAAGCCCTCTTATGATATCCGGCATTACGTCCGCGATTACATCTCGAACATTTCCTTGGTTAAATCGGTTGTATAAAATTGACGACAAGAGTATTTTGTGTAACATTTGTAGTACCGCTGTTAATGCGGTGGTGACAATCTGATTCATGATTGCCATGCAACGAGTTTTTTTTTGGAAAGTCATCCTGCAAAATTGTGCAAACCTTCTAATGTTCAGCACTCAAATGTCAAAGAGGGACGGAATACATGGGAGAGGAGAGGAGGGGAGGATGTGTTCAGCCCACATTTCAGCTGTATATTTTAGGTAAGTTACAAGTTAAGCCCACAATTCAGCTGTATTTTTTAGGTTAGTTACATGTTTAGCCCTCATTTCAGTAGTATATTCTAGGTTCAGTTTCAAGTTCAGCCCACATTTCAGCGGAATATTCTAGGTCAGGTACAAGTGCATCCCACATTTCAGCAAAATATTTGAAGTTCAGCCAACATTTCAGCAGTATATTTTCAGCCCACATTTCAGCAGAATATTACAAGTTCTGCCCACATTTCAGCGGAATATTCTAGGTCAGTTACAAGTTCAACCCACATTTCAACATAATAATTGAAGTTCAACCCACATTTCAGCAAAATATTTGAAGTTCAGCCAACATTTCAGCAGTATATTTTAGGTCAGCCCACATTACAAGTTCAACCCACATTTCAGCAGTAAATTACAAGTACAGCCCACATTTCAGCACAAGTACAGCCCACATTTCAGCAGTACATTTTAGGTCAGTCCACATTACAAGTTCAGCCCACATTTCCGCAGAATATTACAAGCTCAGCCCACATTTCAGCAGTATATTTTAGGTCATCCCTCATTAAAAGTTCAACCCACATTTCAGTATTATATTTCAAGTTCAGCCCACATTTCAGCATTATATTTTAGGCTAGCCCACGTTACAAAAGTATTTTTAGGTCAGCATACATTACAAGAGTATATTTTAGGTCAGCCCACATTACAAGTTCAGCCCACGTTTCAGCAGAATATTACAAGTTCAGCCCACGTTGTTCAGCCCACTTTTCAGCACAATATTACAAGTTTAACCCACATTTCAACAGTATATTTTAGGTCAGCCCACATCTCAGCAGAAACATCCCACATTTCTGCAGAAACATTTCAGCAAAATATTATAGTGCTCTGTTCCGAAATCATATACATACATATAAGTATGTATATATATATATATGTATGTTTATATGAATATACATATTGTGTGTATGCATGTATGTATGTATTTGTGCATATATATACAGTTATTTATGCATACATATGTGTAGTTTTACAAAAGTAATTTCAAATGTTTTAGATGATTTTGACTTCTTTACATACCCTACTGAACGTTGTTTGTTGGACTTCACTTGAGCAGAATGGTGGTAAGCTCTCAATTTCGCCACAAGTCCTGTCGCGATCACGAGTAAAACCTGTTGACAATAGTCGAAAGAAAAACGTTCATTTCATGGTAGTTTCGCCATCAAAAACCTTTGTAAACCTATAAAAAGATCGGTTGCCTCCTTTGGGTAAAAAATCCCTCACTTATATTAGAGTTACCAACTCTAATAGAGGGTGGGCACTGTAGTCTCCACTAACTAATCTTGGTGCAACTCTCTCTGATTAGATTCTATTGAAATTTAGTTTTAAATTTGATAAAATGTCAAATTCATTTCTGAAACTCTAAAAAGAAAAAGATCCGACAAGAAGCAGGGATTAAAAAAATCCTAAACAAAGTTAAAAGTAAAAAATAACTCACCTTCGGAATGGCCAGCAAAGCTTCTGTAAATTGTATTATTGCCAATTGTTTTCAAGACCCCAAAGTTGTCGCTAATTGCTCCTAATGGACCAAAAGTGCCACCTGTACCGCCTCCTCCTCCAAAGACCACCTGAATTTTCTCCAAGAGCCACTCAGAACCAACTAAAGCGGGAGCCTGTATTCTCTGTAAAAATCTCACAGCTCCACGTGGGCCTGTCTTCACAGCCAGTTGACCAATTTCCTCACCAAGTTCAAAATATTTCCATTGTCTTTCTGACACCATCCCCGTTTCCCATCAAGATAAGATTGTGAGGGGGGAAGAGGAAATTGTGAAGAAGAAAGATGAGATTTTGAGGGAGGAAGATGAGATAGTGTGGGAGGAAGATGCGATAGTGTGGAAAAAATATGAGGTTGTGAGGGAGGAAGATGAGATATTCAGGAAGAAAAATGAGATAGTGAGAGAGGGAAAAAAGATTGTGAAGTATTGATGCCAAAGTGAAATCGGAGAGGGAGTTGCCACGTTAGAATCTTACCTCACTATGCAGCTTGTGGATGAAGTTGAACAAAGATTTTTCGCGTGTGGAAATTGCCAATGAGGATACCGTTTAAGAAAGGTATCGGAAACGCCACTCTGTCAGCCATGGACATCCTCCATGGGCAGAGTGTCAATAAGTAGCACGTCTACAAATGTCACGGTACTTATGCGGCGTCCAGAGAAATTTTTAACAATTTGGTGCGTCATCACAAATTGTACAGCGGGCAGCCGTCACGGTCATTGTCGACGTATACAGTCGTCACACCCTTAAGTAACAACTTACATAGGGACACTTGAAATCCGGGTCCGGCGGATCCGCGCTAAAATACAAAGTAAGTTCGCTAAGTTACAAGTACATGGGGACATACCCTTTGTCATGTTCCATTTTTATGTAATGAAAAGAGACACGTGGTACAATCATGTTTGTTGTATTTCGCGTGGTTGTAGTGGTATAATAAAAGGGCAAACAAAATCGACGTCACGCCAAAATGTCGTGATATCAATACCGGTTGAGTAACGTACAGTATCCGTACTTTAAAATTTTGCGCGTGCGATCCCGTACATCACGAAACGTTGTCAATTCTCAATATTCGTACACGTCAAAATGTCGTGTTATCAACACCGGTTAAGTAACGTACAGTATCGCACTTTCAATTTTGGCGCGTGCGATCTCGTCACATCACGCCACGTTGTCGTGCTCTCAATACCCGTACACTACACAGCGAATCGTAATTAGAGTAAACAACGCTAATTCGGTCGCCCTGAATTTCGACTCTATCACGTTATATAGAGTAAATGATTCGAATATTTTCATTATACTATTTTAGGTAATGCTTAATTATGGTAAAAAATCTAAAATAGGTTCGTTTTAAATAGTGTGTAGTACGGACAACGTCTGACTGTGCAAAATTGTACTTTTATAAGTAAAAATGTACAAATAATAATTTAATAGAATCGCGCTCGCATGTGAAATTGCACTAAACAAAAAAATTAAATCGCATCGAAAAAAACTTGTTCGCGTAGCTCCGTCTGTCGACAACATTGTCGTCCGTGTGAACATTTACATTAATTTACATGTGAAAAGTTTATAGTTAAACGAAAACAGTATGAGTTGAGACAAACAGTATATATATATGAGATAAATAGTACTAACGTCATAAGGCGTCAAAATATACGGACTAAAAGTTTTTGTATGTCTACATAATTTAGTGTTTATAATTACAGCACAAATAATTATTGCCGACATAACCTAATATAGAGTACTTAAACTAGAGTAAACTTCCTCTGTGAAAAGGTTCTATCACAATAATTAGCGTTTATAACTCTGATTTTTTTTTTGTTTTTTTACTCTAACTTTTTCTTTACTCTAATTACGATTCGCGGTGTACCATAATTTCAATGTTGGCGTCACGTAAGATGTTCGTACATGGTACGCACTGTACTATCGCATTGTACATGGTAAAGACCATGACGATGCCAAGTGAATGGTTTAATTCGCGTTTCGTTCACGTAGGGGGTTTGATTAAGCGTAAAAGTTTCACATTAATTTGAGCGTTCGATCTCAATCTACTGAGCGATATGAATGAACGGATTGAATATATTATGTAGTATTAAATATTTTAATGTTCAATCTATAATACACATTAAACCATTAACATTATTCAACCATTATTCGTTTAAACAGAATACCAATGGTTTTTGTTTATTTTATATTAAGGTGTTGCATATATATTTTTCATAATTTTTTTTATCAATACATAATATCACAAAACAAGAAAACAAAAAAAGAAAAACAAAATTAATAACCACAATACAACCTTAATCACATAACAAAAACACAAGAAACAAATGTAAACATAACAAAGAAAATAATAAGGAAAAAAAAAACATCAGACTTAACTAGGATTCAACCAACTTAGTCCAAAGACCCAAATGGTTGGAACAACATCATTATCAGCTCGATGGCTGACTAACACTACAAACACGTGTTTTCTTTTATGTTTTTTGATAGTTAGAATATGTTGATTACTTTAAGTACTTTTTTTTGTCTTAAAGCAGATTGATTACTTTGAGTATTTTTTATTTTTTTTTGTGATCAACCAACTTAGTCCTAAAACTTAAAAGGTTGCATAAACATCACTATCAGCTCGGAGGCTGACCAACATTACAAACACTTGTTTTCATTCATAATATTTGTTTGTTAGATTACATTGTTACTTTGAATTTTTTTTTTTTTTGTTTTTTCGATCAACCAACTTAGTGTAAAGACCAAGAAAGTTGTGGAACATCATTATTAGCTCAAAGGCTGACTAAGATTACAAACATTGGTATATATATATTTTTGTTAAATAAAACACAAATACTTTGACTACTTTGTTTTGGTGATACTTGATAACTTTGTTTTTTTTTATATGACCAACATTACAGACATTGGTTTTTATTTTTATGAAATAGAATACAAATACTTTGAATACTTTGTTTTGGTGATACTTTAATTACTTTTTTTTATGATGTTACTTGCAAGTAAGCAAGTATTACTGATATTTTTGTTTATGTGGAAAAACATGACAAATACTTTGTTTCTTATAGCCTAAAAAATTTTAGTGACTAAAAATAAATTTTAAAACCCTAAATTTGGTATTAATCAAACCCATATAAGCCTTTAATCACGTAATGATAATGTGCTAATCAAGCCTCTAAAACCCCTACACACGTATCTTTGAGAAAAATAATATATATTTATATAAATAAAAATAAAA
>JBBHKE010003264.1:12687-29981 GCA_037447655.1 Zygnema cylindricum
CGCAGTTGATTGGGCTAGTTAAACAGCGGCAGCACCATAACATCACATCATCAAAGTTTGGCAGGACAGTTCGAGTGTTTCTTGGATCCAGGTATTAAAAACATATCTCTAATGGTAATGCAGGGTAGAAGAAAGAAAAAAGGAAACTTAACTTAAAACAAGGAGCAGATAAAAATAAAAAAAAATATAAAATACTTAACAGTGAGAAAGGTAAGTAAACGCTTCCGAACTTTATAAGTCATTCACCAAATAATGTATAATTTACTAAATATCACCAAACACACTTCAAGTAAAAAAAAAAAAAAATTATATACAAAATACAAAAATAAGAACTTATTTAGGATAATACACAGAAAAAGGAATAAAAATGTACAAACCCTTTCAAAAATAATTTTTGCATAATAAAACAATAAAGTGAACAAATAATTACAAACAAATAAAAAACAATAAGTCCACATTCACAAAAATAAAAACTTTCCCAAACATGTAAAAATAAGGAAAAAGACACATAATAGGATTTATTCAAGAATAAAAACATAAAACATATATTAAAAAAAAAAAAAAATGAACTTCACACAAACCACTATAAATCATTTAATATGTAATAAACCACTTACTGAATATTTCAAGCCTTCGCAAATGAATGGAAAGAGTGACAATTCATAAAATATAAAAAAAAATAAAAATAGACGAGGAACAAAATTCAATTCAAAGGAAAAAAGAAAGAAGATGGGACGTAATGGTAATCTCTATACAAAAATTATGGACCTAGGTTCTTTGTGAGCTTGACAGGACGGTTTGAAACTACTACACTACAATACCACGACGGCGACAAATTGATCGGGTTAGTTGACGCGTGGCCGACGACATGAAAGTGGCCACGACAGGTACCAAGATGTCGTCGATGCGAGTTAACCGTACAAGTAAGTGAAACAATATCGTAGCGACGACGACGATCGATTCTTTGTACCCTAGACAGGACGGTTCAAAACCGCTGCACTACAGTACAGCGACGACGACAAAGTGATCGCGACATTTGACCCGCGGCCTACGACGTCAAAGATGGTTTGGTACGAACGGATTTGAGTCATCGGTGCTTATTCTTACGGCAACATGAGTCACATCGCGACGTTTGTGTCGACGTAAGTTGACTTCAAGGGCGATTCACGTCTAAACAAATTCGACGTCACACCAAAATGTTGTGTTATCAATACCGGTAGAGTAGCGTATAGTATCGTACTTTTAATTTTTGCGCGTGCGATCCCGTCACATCACGCCATGTTGACGTGTTCTCAATATCCGTACACTAACGGAAACTGATTGATACGTGGAGTACATGTAACTCCTACGACAAATTGTGACGCTCCTATTGGTCTGCGTGTACAAAAACGACACGCCCTTGGCAACCAAAGGGCAAAGCACCCGGTCGCCCGCGACTATTATTTCCACCTTCCTCTATTTTGGTTTCTTGATAATGTCGCACGTGTGAAGATTTCAGCTTCATTTTGTCCTGCTTAATATTCATTAGTCCAGCGCAGAAGCACATGAGCCAATAATGCTAGAAGTGACCGACATTTGGAAGTACACCGTGTATCGCTATTAGTGTTAGGGTGCGTCTCTATGTACTTCAAACTTAGAGATTTTTTTTTCTTTTTTAGCGCAGATCCGGCGGACCCGGATTTTGGGTATCCCTATGTGTACGAAACGAAGTTGTCACTCAAGGGCGGGACGATTGTATACACCGACAATGCCCGTGACGGCTGCCGACAGTGTACAATCAGTGATGACGCACCAAATTGTAAAAAAAATGCCTTGGACGTCACGAGAATGCGAGGCTGCGTGAGAGAGGCGGCGTGTGCGACTTGATGGGGCGCCCTCAAAGATTTCTCAAGATTTCGTCAAATGGCATTCGAATTTTCTGACCCCTGGAATGGAAAAGTCCGTACTGAACGAAACGCGACAAAAAAAACAAATTGTGTATTTTATTGGACGCAAACGGACAAAACACAACAAATAGTGTACCTTCCGCCGTCGGTTGAATTCATTTGAAATTTTCGAAAAAAAAAAATTGCACGTGCGAATACGTTTTCCTATTTGTTTTTCAAAATTACTTTGTTTTAAAACACATCGGCCCTGTATTTTAAAGAAAAGTTTGATGATGACGTTTTTTGGCGTGGCCGTGGGTCGAAGAATACAAGATGACAAGATGTAGTACATTTTAAATTCGATGATGACGCAAAATGTACTTCTCTTTTTTTCTATTTTTTTGTACGTTTCAAACTTTCGCGGTACGGCTGGAAGTTTTACAGGATAACGACGTAAAAAAGGCCTAACTTAAGCACACAGAGACGCACCCATGATGTTTTTTTTGCCAGTTAAAACATCTTTTCTCCATACACACTTGTACTATTTTCAGTTTGAGACTGCAATCGGAAGTTGAGAATCTTAACTTTCAATTGTAACCGTCAGATCCACAATCTGACATGTGTGTATGAGAAAAAAAATGTATTGAGTGGCGAAAAAAATATTAACACTAATAGCGATACACGGTGTAGTGTATTGCAGAGGTCGCAAAAGTCAAAATTTTAGATAACCGAAACCGACCGTTTTTTTTTTCAAAATCTGAGTACCCGACGCCCGACCGGGTTTTTTCACGCTCCTATATTGTAAACCGTTAACAGAAACTCGTTTACGAAAATAAAAGTTAACCAAAACTCTATTTCTCGCGACTACCCGTACCCTTCCGTACCCGAAAAACTACAAAATTATAAAGAAAAAAATAGTCATGATGTCATGTACTTCCACGATACCAAGAGTACAAAGTACACTAACGTTGGATTGTATGGACAGTACACATTTTCATTTTTAGCTTACCCGACCGTAACCGATTTTTTTTTTTTGTGAATCAATTGCCTGTATCCGCCCTGCCCCCCAAATATGGCAACCGATTCCGTTGCGGATCCGACGCGCGCGGTTGGTTAACGGTCGGTCAAGGTTTCGGTTTACCGTTTGCGACCTTTGCTGTACTGTATTAGTAAACTCCAATTTCTTATCGGGAGGAATCGTGCTCGCCGATCCGGAAACTTTAGTATCGGGACACCGAAATCGAAAGGTCTCTGTTTTGGGAAAACACCCTTATAGCAGAGGTCCCTAAAGTCAAAAACTTGATATACCCCAAACCGTCATTTTTTTTTTTCAAAATCTGAACACCCGATACCCGACCGAGTTATGTCTCGCTCCTAAATTGTTAATCGTTACCCGATGCGCGTTTACGAATATAAAAGTCAACCGAAACTCGATTTCTCGCGACTACCCGTACCCGAATAAGTACAAAATTAATGGTACATCTCCCTCATAATCTTCCACGATACCAAGAGTACAAAGTACAATAATGTTGGATAGTACGGAAAGTACATAACCTTCAATATTTTCGTTTTTTGTTTACCCGACCTTACCCTTTTTGTTTTTGAATCACCTGCCCGAATCTAGCCGGCCCCCAAAATTTGGCACCCGAATCCGTTACGGATCCGCGGCCGGCCGAGTACCGGTCGGGTAAGGATTCATGTACTCGATTGCAACCTCTGCCGTACAGGGAATCATCGGAATATACGTCAATATAAAAAGCGCCGATTCCATGGATGTCCGATTCCATAATGCACCTTTCACCGAATTTCGCAAAACCTTTTTTCGGCGCTTAAATTAAATTGTTTTACGAAATGAGGCTTCGTTTTAAAAAGCCTGTGACTCCTCGACGTCACCCGACAGCATCTTAAGTCTCGAAGGAGACAATCGCCGTTCATTTTTCATTATTGATATTAGGGGAGCCTTAGGGTTGTACTAAGATCCAAGAATACAATAGAGTATGGAGGAGTATGTATTTTATAAAACATTAAATGTCTGTCTCTTACCACTCAATTCTATATGGTCTATGAACTAAAATTCGTGGGAGAGTGTAATAAAATCACCCGCTAATTAATTTTCGTAATCAATCGTTTTAAAATCCTATACGGTTATCAAATCTATTTCCAAGAGTTGCAATACTAAAATTGTGTGGTGAATCGGAAAAAGTATAAAAGGTGTCAATTTTCACTTATAGTAAAAGATGTTTGGATATTGTCGTTTCGCGGTATTTCCGCGAAGCGTCATACCAACTTTCATTTGTTTGACGCGAAGTGTCGCGTCATCACATTAAAAGTATGACGTCGTTTCGCGGCAGTACTTTTGTTGTCCGCGAACGAAATGTTCTATTTCGTTTCGCTTCACTTGTTTGTTTGTTTCGTGCGCATGTGTTTCAATTTGCGTGTAGGTGTGTTCGTGAAGCGACACGTGTAAAGTCAATGTTTGGAGTTAGACGTTTCGAACGAAGGAAGCGCGTGCGCTTTCATTTGTGGAATTTTCATTGAAGAGTGCACAGTCAGCTAGGGACAGACTTCGTCGCTACGCTAGTTTTGCTTGTCTTATCTTGTTGTCTCTTTGTGTAGGGTAGCGAGTATATATAGGCAGCAGTATACATGTGCAGAGTATCCTTGGTTTACCTTTGGATCAATTGAAGAGTAAAGATGTAGATCCTTTGTGATCAGTTAAGAGAGAGAGGAAGATCGTTAGTGGTCGATTAAGAGAGAGAGAGAAAGATCCTTTGTGGTCAATTCAGAGGTGTTAAGGATCCTTAGTGATCCATTTTGAGAATAGAGATGGTAAGAAGTGTGATCACTCTTTGGTGATCTTTTAAGAGTGTAGAGATTATATTTGGAGAGAGAAGAAGAAGAGAGAAAAGCGATGATGTAAAGAGGCTTCGGCCATGAACACTTATAAATCTTTTTGGCTGAATATTCCTCCTGTCTTTTATGAGCTTCCGCTGTGTAATGATTTATGTTTTGTGAATTATTTTAAGTGAAACTCTTTTGCTTAAGATCTTACAATTGGTATCGGAGCTAGTGCTTCGGAGATAGAGAGGGAGCGCATGGGGAGGAAGAATAATAGAATTACTCCTTCCCCCATGTCGACTTCAGAGAGAGCAAGAGAGTTCAGTTTTTCGGGTTCTCAATTTGAGGAGACTCGGAATACGGAGAGAAAATTTAAGGAGATGTTTGATACATTAATGAGATATGTAGATTCACGATTTCAAACTCAATCTAGTGAGAAAAGAGAATTTGCTTCATTTCAGGTTGGCGATCCATTCAGTGGAGGAGCTAATGAGAGTGAGATAAAAGAGAGAATTAGGAAAGGTAAAGCTAAGATAGAGGATGATTCAGATTTTGAAGAGGCATTGGATAACGAAGATGATTATAATATGTCGGGGAAATCGGTGGCCTTTAATGGCACCAATTATGCGGTTTGGAAGAAATTTATTTCAAATCAACTTATTCTCAAGAGGCTTTGGAGGATTGTCAATGGAGAGGAGAAGATGCGAGAGCAAGGCACGTGCTCAATGGAGGTTGAAGGATATTGCGACAACGACCGGTTTGATGAAGAATTACACTTCTTCCGTGCTTGATCATTTTCTCGCTCACGGCACGGCCCATGAGTGTTGGCAAGCACTTGAGGAGCAATATGAGAAAGGCGTTGAGAACAAGGGTCAATATGTTTATACCGACTTTATGAATTTTAAAATCAAGTCAAATGAATTGATGGATGATGCCGTGAAGCGCTTCAATATTATACTGGAGCAATTACTCAACAATGGCCGAGTTATTTTGGATGCGGATAAATTAAGCGTGTTTCTTAACGCTTTGCCGGACAAGCTTTCGCATCTTAAAGCTATTTTACGAGCGAAGGCGGATAATACTTTCGGATTCACCGTTTATTTTATCAAAATGTCGGAGGGAACTCCATCGGCTTCTTGAAGTGGAGGAGGAGTTCTCAACTCTACTACTCCCGAAACCCAAGATCTTAATGATGCCGGTGGTAGAGGAGGTGGTAGAGGAGGTGGCCCGAGAGGTGGTGGTGGCGGCCGAGGCAACAAGAGGGAGCAAGGTCGTCCACCGAAGGTCCCTTCGGACCTTTCCAATGTGACATGCTACCGGTGTAACCGGCTTGGACATTTGTCTTCAACTTGTCCGGATAAGGATAAGCAATGTCATTTTTGCGGTAAGTGGGGGCATACGATCCCTCAATGTTATGCAAAGATTGGAGATTCCGGAGGTGGAAGAGGAGCTAGAGGAGGTGATAGAGGCGGCCGAGGTGGCGGCCGAGGAGTAGGCCGCGGTGGTGGTCCAGGTTATGGTAATGCAAATTACTTTGACTATGGTAATGAACCCGGTGATGTTTTTCCGGTTCTTAACCTTACCCTTGATTCGGTGAGTAGTGAAGGAAATTTAGAGAAGGAGTGGATTATTGATACGGGGGCATCTCACCATGTTTTCACGGATGCTACCTTGTTTGAAGACATGAGGGAACTTACGGTCCCAAAGTTTATTACGGTTGCAAGCGGCCATGTCATTTCGGTTGGAACAGTTGGCACGGTTCCGTTTGATCTTCTTTCATGGGATAATGATGGGAAGGAGAGATCAACGGAGTATCGTCTTCAAAATACACTTTATATTCCGGACGGTTCGGTCAATTTGTTAAGTGTTCCACAAATACAAAAGAGTGGTGGAAGCTTACTTGCGAGAGGTGATCAATCTATCAAGATTTGGAATGAGAAGGGGAATGTAATTGGAGAAGGAGTTGTAACGGATGCGAATCATAGTCGGCTCTTATGGAGGAGGCCGAAACCTAAAGTTCCCACCGTGGGAATTTCACACCAAATTTCGGAGTTGAAAGGTGATCTTACCTTATGGCATCATCGAATGTGTCACACATCCGAGGTAAGTTTGAAAAAGATGATTCGTCATTCTTCGGTGAGGGGCTTGGACCTCGCATCCGGTGAGAAGGTGAATGGATGCGGAGGATGTAGGAAAGGACGTCAAAATCGGAAATCCCATCCGAATAAAGACATCAAGCATCGAGCTCAAAGTCCTTTGGAGGTTGTTCACATTGATCTTTGTGGACATATTAAACCCGAGACAATTGGAGGTAACAAGTATACTTTGGTGATTGTTGATGACTTCTCCCGGAAGTCATGGGTGTATTTATTGAAAAAGAAATCAGATGCATTTGAAAAATAAAAAGAATGGCATGTAATGGCCGAAAGGCAAATTGATAAGAAGCTTAAATCCATTTGTTCGGATAATGGAGGGGAGTTTGTTGTTTTTGAGGGGTATTGTAAGGAGTGGGGGATAAAGCATCAATTCACGGCGCCTTATTCTCCGGAGTCAAATGGAGTGGCCGAGAGGAAGAATCGTACCTTACAAGAAATGGTCCGTGCAATGGTTCATAGCTCCGGACGAGAGATGTTTTTGTGGGGAGATGCGATTCTTACGACGAATTATATTTTTAACCGAAGACTCACTTCGGTTTCCGAAAGTAAAACACCGGAGGAGTTATGGAGTGGTAGAAAGCCCACGGTTCATCATTTGAGAAATTGGGGATGTCATGCTACGGTTTATGTGGAATCAATCAAGAGGAAGGGGAAATTTGCTCCAAGGTGTTGGCTGGGAATTTTTATTGGATATAGTGCGAAGGGGAGTTTATACCGAGCATATGATCCGGCTCGTCACACCGTGGAGGAATCTCGGAATGTGGATTTTCACGAGGATCTCAAATCCGCCATGAATTTCGTTGGGAAACATATAAAGAAAATTTGGATTTTTATGAGGAGAGTGAAATTGAGAGTTTTCCGTACATAGGGGATTCGGAATCTGATGTGGAACCGAATGAGAAAACTAAGAAAAAGAATTTGAAGAAATCGATTGAAATTGAATTTGGAAGTAAGAGTAATGGATCTTTGGATTCCCGAGTGCCTTCGAACATTCGGAAATCTCAAAGCTCTTAATCGAGTTCTAAATCGAGTGAGAAAGAAATTGAAATTGAATCCGAGGAAGAGAAAGAGGAAAAGAAGGAGGAGCAAGTTATTAGGAGGAGCTCTCGGATTACAAAGGGGAAGAAACCGGAGAAACTCACTTACAATCGAAAAGGGGAAAATGCATCGAATTCGCATTATTTTCTTTCCGATGCTAAGGAGACGGAGTTTCTTTTGTAGCAATCACTTACGGAAAATATGACCGGCGACCCTCAATCTTATGTCGAGGCTAGGAGGTCGGTTGATTGGGAGAGTAAGTGGAAACCGGCGTGGGAGAAAGAATTTAAGTCGGTGGTTGATAATCAAACTTTTGAGGAAGTGAAATTACCGGAGGGGAAAAAGGCGATTAATGCAAAGTGGGTCTTTAAGACCAAAACTGAAGCTTTGGGTGAAATTATTAAGTACAAGGCGAGGCTTGTTTGTAAGGGATTCCAAAAACGTGAGTTAAGCGTTCCTATTTGTTGTATGACGATTTATTCTGACAGCATGAGTTCAATGGCTTTGGCGAAAAATACACTGTTTCACAAGAGGACGAAACACATCAGGATCCAATGGCATTTTGTAAGAGATTTGGTTACGGCGAACGAGATTGAATTTTCGTACGTACCAACAAAAGAGGAGGCGGCTGATTTGTTGACAAAGGCTGCCACACATGATGTGTTTGAGAGGGGGCGACCAAAACTTGGTTTATTTTGAGGAGTTTGGCGATTCCGACAATAAGAGGGGGATTGTTGGGATATTGTCGTTTCGCGGTATTTCCGCGAAGCGTCATATCAACTTTCATTTGTTTGACGCGAAGTGTCGCGTCATCATATAAAAATTACGACGTCGTTTCGCGGCAGTACTTTTGTTGTCCGCGAACGAAATGTTCTATTTCGTTTCGCTTCACTTGTTTGTTTGTTTCGTGCGCATGTGTTTCAATTTGCGTGTAGGTGTGTTCGTGAAGCGACACGTGTAAAGTCAATGTTTGGAGTTAGACGTTTCGAACGAAGGAAGCGCGTGCGCCTTCATTTGTGGAATTTTCATTGAAGAGTGCACAGTCAGCTAGGGACAGACTTCGTCGCTACGCTAGTTTTGCTTGTCTTATCTTGTTGTCTCTTTGTGTAGGGTAGCGAGTATATATAGGCAGCAGTATACATGTGCAGAGTATCCTTGGTTTACCTTTGGATCAATTGAAGAGTAAAGATGTAGATCCTTTGTGATCAGCTAAGAGAGAGAGGAAGATCGTTAGTGGTCGATTAAGAGAGAGAGAGAAAGATCCTTTGTGGTCAATTCAGAGGTGTTAAGGATCCTTAGTGATCCATTTTGAGAATAGAGATGTTAAGGAGTGTAATCACTCTTTGGTGATCTTTTAAGAGTGTAGAGGTTATCTTTGAAGAGAGAAGAAGAAGAGAGAAGAGAGATGATTTAAAGAGGCTTCGGCCAAGAACACTTATAAATCTTTTTGGCTGAATATTTCTCCTGTCTTTTATGAGCTTCCGCTGTGTAATGATCTATGTTTTGTGAATTATTTTAAGTGAAACTCTTTTACTTAAGATCCTACAAAAGAAGCTTGGGCCTTCGGACATGCCTTTCTATATATACATAATATATGTATATATATATATATATATATATATATATATATATATATATATATATATATATATATATATATATATATATATATATATATATATATATATATATATATATATATATATATATATATATATATATATATATATATATATATATATATATATATCTATATATATATATATATATAGAAGCATATAATAAACTAGACCCACAGAATCTCAAGGGCAGGGCAAAGAACCCTAGATGCAACTGCGAAAAAATAATTATCGTCGTATATTTCTGTCTCCCCTTTTCTCTACTCAAAATGGACAGCTAAAAATAGGGATCAGGGGCTTTGTGACCCCCCCTTCCCCATCCGCCTCTTCTCTCCCCTCCCCTCCCCCCAATTACAAACAAAACTTCCCAAAATCCCCCTAAAAACTTCTTCAAGTTTTTTTCCAAATGCGCCAAATTCGTCCATCTCCACCCAAACCACGCTTCCTCCCCCCGCTGAACTAATCCCCCCTTCCTTCTCCTCCCCCTCCTAAAGCTATCCCCCCCTTTGTCTCCAACAAGAAATCTAGCTCCTCTTCCTCCTCTCCCCCCACATCTCATCCCTTCCCTCCCTCCCTTCTCCCCCTTCCCTGCTCGTCTGACCCTGCCACTGCTTGTTCTTGCAGAATCCCCTTTCTTCCCTTCCCCCCTTCCCCCTTCCCTCTTCTCCACCTCCTCTCCCTTCTCTCCCTTCTCCCCCTCTTCCCCTCTCCCTCCACCCCCCTCCCCCCCTGCTGGTCGAAGCTGTGTGGTCCACCTCTGTGCAGATGGAAGACAGGCTCCGTCCACTTCCGTACTGTACCTTTTTATTGCAGCACATTGTCCGTACAATGACTGTACGGCAAGGAAGGACGTCACACAGGCAATCGTGAAAAAAAAACTCCTTTGGAGCTTTTTATTTTCTGCTTATGGGTGGGGGGGGAGGGGAAGGGGGGGGAGGGGAGGGGGGGGAGGGGAGGGAGGGGTGGGGAAGGGGGGAGGGAAGGGGGACAGGGATAGAGGTTTTGCTTCGATGCCATTCGACACCGCCACCGACCACCCCGCTGGTCTTTCAGTACACTCGCACTTTATGTTTGGGGTTTTTCGTGCGCACTCTTCGGCCAGAGAGTGCCGCACGGCCAATGAACGTACGGCGGCAGCGGCGTCGTATTCGCCGTTCGCGTAACGACAAGCATGTGTACGGCAGGGAGCTTGACACGAAAGGTCAACGAGAAAATGAAAAATTGAAAAGAAATGAGAAAAAAGGAGAGGAAAAGAGAGGAAAAAAAGTCAAAGACGCGTTGAAATGTCAAAACGAGTCAAAGATAACTTCGTCAGTTCGACCGCGGCCCGCATCTGAAGGCCCATTCGGACTAAAATTCGTCGTCGAATTTCTGACGCGTGCGGGCTAGCCGCCAGCCTGCGTAGGTACGGTACTGTACTGTACAGTACTGTATCGGACGCTACACCGTGAATCGCTATTAGTGTTAATTTTTTTCTCGTCTCTTAAAACATCTTTTCTCCGTACACACTTGTCGGATTGTGGATCTGACGGTTGAGATTGAAAGGTGAGATTCTCAGCTTTCGATTGGCGGTCTCATATTGAAAATCGGACAGGTGTGTACGGATAAAAGATGTTTTAAGTGGCGAAAATATTGTTAACCCTAATAGCGATACACGATGTAATGTACTTTAATGTGCTGTTCCGCGTGCAAGAGTACTCAAAAACGTTTTCGTTTTCGTGTTTTTTATTTCTTCGTTTTTCTCGTTTTATTATCCGTTTCTTGAGCAAATTAGCCAGGCAGTCTTTGTACAACTGTAAAGTACTGGCAGCTGGTTTTTTTTTTTTTCCTTTTTTTTTTTTACTACTGGCTATGGAAGTACGGCCTCATTTGTGAAGAATGGCGAAAATAAATTAGGGTTTCGTCTGACGGTTTTTGGCTTTTTGTACCGGAACAAAGAATTTGTTATTTTGACATCCTTTTTTTGTTTGGAAGGAAACATGCTCATGAGACTTTTAACTTTTGCGTATTTATACTTTCTGGACATTTCACTGGAGTAACACCCTACTTTTGTCGCCATCTGCTCTTCTGTTATTTTCCTTTTGTCTACACTTTAGCGTGACGTGTCTCCTACGATCAGACGTGGCTGACGCCTACTCTTTGCAGCATTTGCAGAATGTCTCTTGATCCAGGTAACTGGCTGGCAATAACGTTTGACTTTCCGGCAACAATTGCTGACGGCCGTTTAGTTTTTGCAGGTCACTTGCAGGGGAAGCAATTTTGCACATTCCAATAATTGTGTGAAATATTTCTGTTTTCCTGAAGCTAACACTATTTTCTTAAATTATAGGAATGTGGAGATGACAGTTAAATCAGGTGTTAAAGTCACCACAAAATTAAATCATGTCAAGCTTTTTCAGATTTTATGTTGTTTCATTGTGTTTCAATTCATTTTAATTCATAACATATCAGTTTAACGCGTTCCTATTTGAATAAGTTATTTTCAAGTTAACTTTCTACATGTCGTTTTATTTGGTTTCATTAAATGAAGTTATTTTCTTTTGTTTCTCTGATTTAAAAATGAGTAACAAGGTGAAAGCTGCTTTCAAGCAAAAGATTGAGTGTTAACGATTCGAATGGCTACTGCATTACCGTAGTTAGAAAAATTTCACAAACTACATGATGTATTGCTATTAGTGTAGATGCTTTTCCGGTCTATAACTTTGTTTTTCTCCGTGCACACTTGTCTGATTATTTAATCCGAAGGTTGTTTTGGAAAGGTGAGATTCCTACTTTCCCATTGATGGTCTTCAAATGAAAACTGGACCTGGGTGCATACAGAAAGCTAATTTAAATGGCAAAAAAAACATTAACCCTAATAGGGATGCACGGTGTACCGCAGAAGACGTAATTCCGTCAATCGGAAATATATATTTTTTGTGTGTTCTGAAAGCAAACCTTTTATTTTTGCTGCTTGTCACTGATTTTATCTGCCCAAAATTGCCAGAATGATAAATCATGACCAGTGTTTAACATTTCTGCTCAACATTATTTGTGTTGAGCTTTACCATATTTACGAGCACACTAGTCATCAACTGAGCCTACCTTGTAGTTTTTGAGGTCAATTAGGAAAAAATAAATTGTGCAGAACATATTGAGTTATAATGGAGCACATTTGAGATTTACTGACATTACTTGGGCGTCAATGTCAAATCAACGGTAAACTTGTGTGAAAAATCTACATTCTTGGTGGTAATTGGTGTACTAGATTGGTCTGATCCACACTAGGCCTTCTTTCCCTTCACTTTTAACCGCAGATAATTGTTTGCGTGTATTATCTCAAATTTTTAATTTTAATCGCTCTTACAAAAATGAAATGTGTCTATATTTTAATTGCAAACTGTCATTTCCGTTAAATTCAGTTCAGTTTTGTTTTGTGTGACAATACTCTAGTGAAGTCACGTATGCTGACCGTTGAATTTTCTTCTCCTTCGTTTGCATATTGAATACAAGAAATGCACAAATAGTCTGATCAAATTGCTTAACCATGTTTCTTTTTGCAATAATCATTCTCCTTTTTAAGTTCTTAAAATTGTTCTCATTTGCTCTTTTTTCTCTTTTCCTTTTTCCATTTTCAGTTTTGCCTCCTCCTTCTCCTTCTCGTCCTAAATCTTCTGTTCTGCCCATCTTTCATGAGCTCCGCAAAGACCAGATTGAAGCTGCCACAAACAATTTTGACTGCAAACTTGGAGAAGGATCTTTTGGAGAAGTCTTTCAAGGAGAGTTGGATGGTCATAAAGTTGCAGTGAAACGCCTCAACTGGACACCATATTACCGTACAAATGCTTTTTATGTATGTGTTTTCTCAAAGCTAAAGAGGAGGAAAGGTGTATTGAGAGAAAAGAAAGGCTTGAAAATGTTTAAGATATTTGAAGGAAAACTGAAGGGAAGAAAATAAGGACGAAGAGGGACCGTCATATGGCTCTGCAAAATATGTGTGCTTAATTTAGATTACGAGTCTTGTAAGGATAGGTGTAGAGATAGGAGAGGCGAGGGACAGGAAGGAATGGAGGAAGAGAAGAGGAAAGCAAAGAGAGAGGAAAGAGGGAAAGGGAGGAGGGGAAGCAGATATCCATTCATGAGAAGACTTTGCAAAAAAGGGAGGGAGAGACGGTTTGGGTGACCTTTCTTCCAAAAACCTTACTTTTTGGGGGATAGGGAGTCCTTATTGGATTTAACACAACCCGGTCACCCAAATGTCTATTTTTGTTTGAAGCTGATAATTTTCTGTCCATTTTGACATTTCAGACGGATATTTTGAAGATGAAGGATTTCCACCACCCCAATATCGTGCCACTCCTTGGATACTACTCTCTGAAGGAAGAGGAAGAGTCGGAGAGTTGCTTGGTCCATGAACATGTTTCACGTGGTTCTCTCTCCCACTTGCTTCACGAAAGTGTGTACATGAGCCCGAACCTCTCTCTCCCTCTCTTTCTGTCGTTTTTGTTCTCTCTCTCTCTCTCTCTCTCTCCTCTTCCTCTTCCTCTTCCTCTTCTGTCTCTCCTCTTTTGCTGTCAAGATCTTAGATTCGTGAACCATCTTTCTTGGACCTGGGGTTGAAAGGTTGCCGGGCTATGACAAGCACTCTCATGAATACGTCTCACTTGCCGCACCCCTCTCCCTCCCCTTCTCCTTCCCGTCATGGCCCCGATCTCTGTAACAAGAAAGAATGACATGATGGAAATCAGGAGCTTTAAAATCAAGCAATGCCCGCAATATGGAACTACAAAGCCCATCGTTATTAGAGTTAGTGCAGTATTGCGTTAACACTATATTACAATTAAATACACCAAATCATGTTTTGCCACGTGGCTCATTATGGGACATATAACCGAACAATATTGTTACCACTAATTTATGAGTTTAGGTCAAAAACACACTCACTCGAATTAGAGTGATTAACGCTAAAAGCGATGGGCAGTGTACTGTAAGAATTGACCACAATTCTCGGTCCAGTAATGAAGGTGATGACATTACTACATTGACCTACCTCATTATAGACGGAAAAAAGGTTAAAATTGATTAGCTGACAATATTAAAAAGAGAAACAAAACACACTCTCTGGCACCTGGAACAGCCATGGTCCAAACATTGGTGGTGACACAAAGAGTTTATTATTTTTAACACCAGTGTCTCTGGCCCATGAAGTCAGCTGTTACAGTATTCGCAAGCATGTGACCTTTTGGTTATACATCGGCCATCGCTTTTCGAGTCAGTGAATTATTAGTGTTAACACTAAATGAAAATTAACTACACTGAATTATGTTTCTCCTTTTGGTTGTCAGAAGTCATGAAGCTATGGCAATGGGACATTGTGTGTATTACCATTAGCTACACTGTAAAATCAGTATTAGCGTTAATACCGTTAATTTCATCCCGGTTTTTCTGCCCTCTGAACGGGAAATGGCCTTCTAATGCTAATTGTATTTTTCTTAACGCGCAGTTTCCAACCGCCCAAGTCATTTCTACTGGAAGTAATATTATTAACACTAAAACAGCCCTCATACTAATTATTTTTCAACTCCAATAGTGGTTCATGGTGTGGGTTCAACAGACTGTTCGTTTAATTTATGATTCTTCTTTTTCGAAAAGAAGGAGAACTGGGATAAGTTGATTGACAACACTGACATTATTTCAAGTTCCTTTCTGAAATAATTTTTATGTCGTAATTTTTCAGTGGTTGTGGTTAAGTTACTTTTGTGTTTGTCTAAAGGATGAATGCAACAAGCTTATCACCCTGAAGCTGGAGATGATGGTTTGTTTGAAGCACCTTTCTCGATAAATAAACTCGTGATAAGGAAAAAGGGAAGAAGCTCGTACGAATCTCTGACATTATGAATGAGTGTCAACGTCTGACTTACGAGATGAATGTCTTTCTCCTATCATGGGAAAGGACATTGAACAAGCCCTTAGAGAATTCACTCACTGGAAAGGAATTTCTTTATTCTTTCCAATAGGTTCTTGTGATACGAAGACTTGCACTTTCTTCTAACATTTTCCGAAATTGACGGATCCAGAGTGGTTTTCTCTATTTTAGGGATCATAATGAGGTAACCACGTGGATAGTACGGCGTTGAAGTCCATTTCGACCTTTCACTGTGTTTTTTTATGCTCGTTAGTTTGTTTACATAGCAATCAAACAAGTGAAAGCCTGACTGGTTTTCTCCTAAATCACTATCGTGAAGAACATTTTTGCACATTTAGCAATATACTTGGAAAGGCAAATTTTGTCAACATATGCTAGTAATGTCATTTTTGGTTTACGATTTTATATGGAAGAAAGTTCTGTGGTACAACTGTAGATGTCAGGAGTTTATATTTTAACGTCTGCTTACGAGGTAGACTGAAGTGGAGTTGGATCTATATGGTTAATCTTATGATCATAGCACACTCTGTTAAGGGTTAGTGGATGGTTTGCTCAGGAAATTAATTTTGCTTGTCGGATTTTTTGATAAATTCCTCTTAAGGCTTGACAATTTGCTCCCAAAATTGTCTTTTTCTAATATCTTTGTGGATGATTTGCGACAAGATTTGTATTTGTTGAATAGGTTTTTTGATAATATGCCCTCATCCTTGGAATCTTATAATCTACTTGTTGATGATTTGCTCCAAGTTTTGAGTTTGTATATTATTTGTGGATAATGTGTTTTAAGAATTGGATATGTTTATGTCTAGTTTTGAAGTTGTTATGGGTGATTTAGCCATTCAACAGGGCACTCTACATGTTGTCTGACAACTTTGTCGGAAACAACTAATTACAAAAAAACCCCAAAATAAGCTTGGAAATTTTCAGTACAAAATGTATGAACTCTAGGAGGGTTAACACCACTTTGTTGCTTTTCTTAGGATCGACTGGTTGGCTTTATAAACTAGTGTGGGCAGACAGTTCTATGGTCATGGTCCTGGATTTCTGCGATCTACTATTGACCAAACTAGTTAAAAAAATGTATCTAAAACCTATATTCTTTTGCACACTTTGTCGAGATATACTTTTTCTCTCAAAAACTTGAGAGGGGATCTTTCATTGACCTTTTCCTCTTCAACTTGACCCTGTTCGATTGGTGACATTTTATTTTACTTGGGCAAATTGAAGGACATAAACTGCGGATTAAAGTTTGAGCCTGCCTCTATTCTCCCTATTCGTTCTTTTTTTACAGGTGATCACGATGCCGCAAAAGAATTGACGTGGATTAGACGAATGGATATTGCTATTGGCGCAGCAAGAGGTTTAGAATATTTGCATAATTTAGATCATAAATTTGCTCATATGAATTTAAGACCAGCCGACATTCTTATAGACGAGGTTAGTCAATCCTATTCTTAATCTTTCATTAGTTCCTGTGTTCTCTCCTATCTGTTCTCTTGTACATTGTATTGTCTTTATTCTGCTATATCCCATATGTGAAAATGTTTTCTTTCGTTTCGTGTCTATTTGATCTTTCCTTTGTTCCAATTTGTTCTATTTTGTTCCATTCTCTTATGTTCAATAACATTGTGTCATTTTTGTCACTCTACTTTACATTCATTGCATTTAAGGATCGATTAAAGTGAGAGAGACAATCTCAACCCCTCTCTCTCCTTCTCCAAATCTCTCCCTCTTGCTCTATCTCTCTCTCTCCCTCCATCCCTTCTACGATCATCCCTCCCTGTTTTTCTCACCACATCTCTCTCTCTACCTCTCGCTTTCTATTCTCACTCCCTCACCCTCCCTCTCCATTCTCTTTTCCTCTCCCTCTCTC
>JBBHKE010003265.1:0-96774 GCA_037447655.1 Zygnema cylindricum
AACCTAATAGAAGGTAGCCGTACTAAAATACAAAAGAATGTACGGAAATGTATCCTATAAACCCTAAAATCCCCCCTCTAACACTACGTATATGTATGAACAATGTAACGGAGTTATACTCAAATATGTTGGAATGTAAGGGAATGTACCCTACAGACACTAAAATAAATAACCCCTAAAAAGTACGGAAAATCCGGAAACTGTACCTACATGAATGAAATATATTATATATGTAGTGTATTGAAATGTACCCTAAAACCTTAAAACCCTTTTAAATAACCCTAAAAGGTACGAACATATACGGACACTTTACGTAAATGAACGGGTGCAAAGTAGGGTACAAAATTTATTCTTTTTCAACATAGTTTGATGCGTACCGTACGTAGTATTCGTGAATTAATACCAAGCGCAATATGCGCACGAAACATTTGTGGTTCAAGATTTTATTTCACAAAACGCGATGGTAAAACCATCAAAGTAAAAAACATGAAATTAAGTGAAAAGAGTTGATGCCTATCCCAAGGAAAATAACAAAAACCTGAAGGACTCAAAGTGATAAAAGTAAGCTAAGTAACACAAAAATAAACAACAAAATTTAGACCTTACAAGACTATTCCACACTAAAGGTACGAACTACAAATATAGTTTGTATCCGTCGTGCAACGAGGGGGTAAGTCTCGCGATCCTCGACCATTAGTCACCATCATGCACAATAAAAAAAGGATCAAAGCTTGCGAGCTTTGAAGCGCAACAGGGATGCGTTGGCGGCATAAAGTCGACTTGAGAGTTGGAGAAGGGATGCCATGTCCTCCAACTTCAAAAAATCGTTGAGAGCATTCACGTAAAAAGTTAAATGAATAGTCATGAATTTCCAAAGATCCCCAAAGCAAACGGTGTAAAATTATCGGTTGGGTCTCGGTGCGCGTAATCACGTTCTTTGGAGGTTGTTGTACCCAGAGCCGCAACACAGAATGCAATACTGCACGTGAGGAAATATAGGATCCCATAGGGTTCGTGACTACGTCACCCAATGTTCTCGCCGCTTCATGTAAAAACACAAGATTCACAGAAGGGCCTCGTGTACCTCGAGATTGAGAACGTGGTAGGAGTACACGCGACACCTCACGTTTGACTGTGTATCCACCTTCATAACCCACGACAACCATTGCATCCCGTACCATATCATGTGTGGTTGACCACTCCCCACCATGTGAGCAACGAAGCAAATGGACCCCATGTTCGTTTATAAAACTGCAAATGAAACAAGATTGCCCAAACGATAAGGGTGCGGAAAACTAAGTCGTAAGCGATGCCCAAAAGAAAAGTTGAGGAGAAGATAAAAAAAGGGAAGTGACAATTGATGTAGTAACAAGCTAAGCTCTGACTCCAGGCCCCGAACATGACCATATTCGATTCCACGCTTCGACCATAGGGAGCGCCTAAAGTTGATCCTTGAATTCCACGAGGATTACTTTCTTGGCAATATGTTGTGGCACACGTGAATGAATTCCAGTGATGAGGGAAGAGAAAGCGATAACTTCAACTTGAGCCTCAAGTGGTAAAAGTGATTGGATGATAACGTTTGTTGGAATGAAAACAAGCCTTTGTGAACGTGTGAGACCACACGAGCTAAATAAGGAATTTTGTCCACTAAAAACCTTAAAGTAATAATAGGTGCCGCCATATCCCATCTCCCATAGAAAGCGGCTAACGCCAAGATTGTAGAAATTAATGGTTATTTGTTAGTATTTTCTAGGTCTAAAATGAAAGGCAAAAAAGAAGCCGAGGCAATCTCCTTCTAACTCCTCTCTTCAGCTCCCACACTTGTGAAAGTCACTAAAAGTTGAAGAGGGAGAAAGAGCCATGGCTGCCTATGCTGCTTACACAGATAGAAAGAAGGTGGTAGATTTTGGTAGATTTACCAAAATATACTTGACGGACCCAAGATTTGATCGTGGTACCTGCCGTGCGTCTTATCTGGAGTAGCCGGTAGCTTTATCCTATAGTCTAGGATCGGTGCAGAGACATATAGGGATTGACAAATATTTAAATTGTAACGCGTGAACAGATTCATTTAACTGCTCGGGGAGCAAATTCAGCGATTATTTTTGCTCTCGACTCAAGGGAGTCTTGTCTTCACAGGGGTGAATGTGGTTAGAGTTTTTGTCTGCCAGGGTGACAATTGTTCTTGCTGAAATACAAAGGGGTCAGGGTTATCCAAGAGGCTTCTTGCAAGCTGTCCCTTCTGAGGACATATGGAGGTCTCAGAGCAGTAGGTTATGGGCCTACCCTCTAGGGTGCCCATCTCCAATGGAACTGGCTTGATATAGTGGGAGAGTATGATGATTGGAGCTCTATGTGAGAAATGGTTTTGGGGAATAGTGAGTGAACAAGTGGGGCGTCCATCAAGTCTTAGCATCCCTCCAGGGTTTGGAGGAGGCAGATTCACTAGGAAAGCAGATCCATCTCCAACGGAGGAGACAAATGAAAGGGAGGTCGTGGACAAAGGAAAGGAGAAGGAGACAACCACACCGATAGCAACTTGTTGGCATTCATGTAACCTATTCCGAGGAACGAGGATAATGATACTGATACCTGGGACTTCAACAATATGGCGGCTAAGCACTTCATTCTCCGCCATCTTACTCAACGGCATGCATCTCCTCATTTGCAAGTAGAGAGGGCATCCGATCTTTGGGTGGCTCTCATAGAGATGTACCGAAGTGGTACAATTCAGCAACAACAGTTAGCTGATCAGAAAAATAACGAGTATGTATACAAAGGGGGATGATGTTGGATTTTTGCAATGAGCTTACTACACTTTTCATAGAACTAGAGAGTGCTGGAAAAGTATTTAGTGAAAAGGAAAAGGTTTACTGTTTACTGATGAAGTTACCCGATGAGTTCGAGAACATAGTCAACCATGTGTAGGACTTGCCGGACTCAAGGTGGACATGGAACAAAGTGGTAGGGATGATTCTCGTTCAAGAGAAAACGATTGAGATGCGAAGGGGAGGAAAGAGTGGGCAAGCTTTGGCGGCTGGGATCCATTGGAGGAACAAGGATTCCCGGCAACCGGTCAAAAATTACGGAGGGGGGGGGCAAAAAAATCAGACCGACGAGTTCAGACCAAGGACTCCCAAGGGTTTGTGCCATTTTTGTAAGAAACCAGGGCACTATAAGGTGGAGTGCACTAAGCTTACCGGACTTTGGTTAAAGGAGGGGCAGATCAGTGGACCTCTAAGAGGAAAGAAATAGGATCTTGTTACTCAGGTACACGAAGAGGAATCTGAGGACGATGACGGTGAGCTCTTGCTCGATGAGGAGTTGGGGGCAAAGACCGAGGTCGAAATCCGTCGAAAGCAGAAATGTGCTTTTGGAGGTTTGAAAGGTGAAGGAGGTTGGATTGTAGATTTTGGTGCCTCCATGCACATGTGTAAGGATAAACACCTGTTCACTAAGATGAGAAAGTTTCCCACCGTAGAGATAGATTATGGGGATGGAAGGGTAGTCACTACTGCTATGGTAGGATCGGTAGATCTGAAAGTCTTAGTGGAGGGAAATACATCCATGGGAAATACATCCATAGTGACATTCTCTGATGTGTTGTTTATTCCAGAGTTAAACAAAAACCTCATCTCAACGTCTGTGTTAGATGATAAGGGTTTTGAGACTAGCACTAGGAAGGGAACCTTTAGAGCTTGCTTTGAGGAAGAAGTTCTTTTCACAGCTGAAAAAGGTAGCCAAGGCATGTTTGTACTGATTTTAAACAACGAAAAGAAGAAACTTTACTATGCTGGTGTTAATGATATTATGTTGTGGCATAAAAGGCTTGGACAGGTGCATTAAGATTAATTGAAAGAAATGAAAAAGATAGGAATGCTGGAAGGAATTCAGTTTGGAGAAAGTGAAACCTAAGTGACTGTAGAGGTTGTGCTCAAGGTAAAGCACACAGATCACCGTTCCCAAAGGAAGCCATTTACAAAGGGGAAAAAGTGTTAGACTTGGCACACATTGATATTTGGGGACCGGCCAAAGTGACCTCACAAGATGGTAGAAGATTTATGATGACAATCACTAACCATTGGTCTCGATACTCTAGAGTGTATTTTAAAAAAAATAAATCAGAGGCCCCACAGGTTTTTAAGGAATATATGGCATGGAGTGAGAAACTCCATGAAACCCTATTAAGAGAGTAAGGAGTGATAATGGAGGAGAGTATACCTCCAATCAGTATGATGATTTTCTGAGAGAAGATGGAGTGCAACACCAAAAGATAGTTCCTGCAAATCCGTAGCAGAATGGTGTAGCCGAGAGGTTAAATAGAACTCTAAGTGATAGTGCCAGGAGTATCCTCTCAGATAAGAAAATAGGAAGGAGATTTTGGGCCGAAGCTATGAAATGTGCAAATCATCTCAATTATAGAGTTCTTACCTCGGCAGTAAAAGGCCACACTCCTTATGAGAGATGGACCGGCCGAAAACTTGATGTTTCACACTTAAAGGTTTTTGGTAGTCAAGTATTTTGCCTAGACACAGATCGGTCAAATAGGAAGTTGGATCCAAAAGGAAAACCAGGATATCTGCTAAAATATGATGAAGATGTAAAAGGATATAGAGTCTATGATCTCAAGAGAGAAAACATAATCCTAGTAAAGCATCTAGTGGCCATGGTTGAAGGGAAATCTATTGACCCCTTTAAGCATACAAAAACAGTCAAAATCAGATTTGAGTTAGAAAATTCTGATGACTTTGAGCTTCTTAACTATCCAGATTTTCGAGAAGATGATGATCTTAAAAGGTACAAATCAGATCGAGGGGGACTCAGCCGTGGAACCCCTAGTGCCAACTCCAACAGATGCGGAAGACGTGGTGGAAATAGACCCGGAATCGAGGGATATGGGAGAAGTCGAAACTATTCGAAAGAATTCAAGGGAGCCATCCATTCCGGCATCAGAGTTTGAGAGTGGAGGAGAAGCGACAAAAGACTGCAAGAGAAATAAGTTAACAACAAGGAAACCAAACTGTCTCATCCTGATAAACTTCATACTTATGCTGAGGCGATGAAATGTCTTGAGAGGAATCGGTGGAAGACAACCATTAATGAGGAGATGGCTTCGATTATGGCAGCAAATACGTGGGAGTTGGTGGACTGTCCCCATAATAGGAAGCCAATCGGGTGTAAGTGGGTATTCAAATTGAAACTCAACCTGGATAACACCATTGAGCGCTACAAGTCTCGGTTAGTGGTGAAAGGATTCACTCAGAAAGAGGGAATTGACTACGAGGAAACTTTTGCTCCGGTCGTCAGTTTTCCCTCTGTTCGGATACTTCTCAGTATGGCGGCAGCAGAAGACATGGAAGTACATCAAATGGACATCAAGACGACCTTCCTACACGGAGAGGTGGAAGAGGATATTATTATGCGACAGCCAGAAGGATTTGTGGAGCAAGGGGAGGATAGCAAGGTATGCCGAGTGATCAAATCTTTGTATTGGCTGAAACAGGCGCCTCGATAATGGAACAAGAAGCTCAATGAGTTTCTTACAGGTTAAGGATATATTCCGATCAGCTTAGATTACTCAATTTATTTGTTTGAAGATGAGGAAAAAATTATTTTTATTGCAAATTATGTTGATGATTTGCTTTTTATAAGTAAATCTATGGATAAAACTAATAAGTTGAAAAATGATCTAAAAGGAAGATTTGAGATGAAAGATATGGGAGAAGCAAGGTATATTTTGGGAATTCAGGTAAAGAGAGACAGAGATAGAAAGATAATAAGGTTAACTAAAAAGGAGGCCATTGGAAACATGTTAGAAAAATTCCAAATGGATAAGGCTAATAGTTGTACCAATCCTATGGAACTATAGAAGGGAAGTGAGGGCAATGTGGAAGAGGGAGTTATAATCTTGGATGATGAGGTAGGCCCGGAAGAGAAGAAATTTATGCACACCATCCCTTATAGACAAGTATTTAGCCTAATATATTTCATAAATTGTACCCGTCCGAACAAAGCCGCAGCTGTAGGAGTACTAAGTAGGAGTCTGAATGCTCCCACTACGAAAGATTGGGAGGTAGCTAAGAGAGTCCTTAGATATCTCATAGGGACTAGAGATCTATGGTTGCATTTGGGTGGGAACAATACTGACATCACCACTTTGTGTGATGCCAGCTATTTGGATGCTCGTATGAGGAGATGCACGTCTGGATATGTATTGTATGTGGGTGATGGGGCTTGTTGCTGGAGCAGCAAGCAGCAAAAGGTCATTGCTCAGTCCACCATGGATGCTGGGTACATGGCCTCTTGCTCTGCTGTAAAAGAATTAATGTGGGTCAAGTCTTTGCTTGGTGAGCTTGGTCAACTTAACAGTGGTGTGCAGAATTTTTTTGTGATAATCAGGCAGCGATCGCTATTGCAGCAAATCCTAAACATCATTTAAAAGCCAAACACATGGACATTACACTGAGTTTTGTTAGAGAGAAGGTAGAAAACAAAATAATTAGTTTAGAGTACAAACCAGACAACGAGATGGTAGCAGATATAATGACTAAACCTGTGCCTTCCCGTAAGCTAATTTTTTGCCGAGAGAAGTGTGGTCTAAAATAAAAAAGTGACTAGAAAATTAGGGGAGTGTAGAAATTAATGGTTATTTGCTTGTATTTTCTAGGTCTAAAATGAAAGACAGAAAATAAGCCGAGGCAGTTTGCTTCTAACTCCTCTCTTCAGCTCTCACACTTGTCGCAGTCACTGAGAGTTGAAGAGGGAGCTAAAGCCATGGCTGCCTATGCTGCTCATAGAGATAGAGAGACAGGTGGTAGATTTTGGTAGATTTACCAAAATATACCTGACGGACCTAGGATTTGATCGTGGTACCTGCCGTTTGTCAAATCTGCAGTAGCTGGTACCTTTATCCTATAGTCTAGGATCGGTGTTGAGACATATAAGGTTTGACAAATACTTAAACTGTAACGCGTGAACAAATTCATTTAACTACTCAGGGGAGCAAATTTAAAGATTCTTTTTGCTATCGACTCAAGGGAGTCATGTCTTCATAGGGGTGAAGGTGGTTAGTGTTTTTGTCTGCCAGCGTGGCTGTTATTCTTGCTGAAACACAAAGGGGTCAGGGTGTTCCTATAGGCTTCTTGCAAGCTGTCCTTTTTGAGGACCTATGGAGGTCTCTGAGTTGCAAAGACTGTCGTAGAGCGCAAACTAAGACCCCTGCAAGAGGTTGGAAGAGTTGCTTGTATGTTGGCGAGTAGTCTTTTTAGGCAATCGAAAATACCACGGTCAACAAGTTGATGTAGAATGTGAAAGAGGCTCACATCAAATTCGAAAATTGAGGACAAGAAAAAAGGGTTGGGGGGTAAAGTGCTGGCGAATTACGTTAGGCGTTGGGCAAAACAACGTGTTAAGATAGCAAATGCCACTTGTGAATGCGTAAGTTCGGCAAGGTCCTCACATTGAGAAAGGTCATCCAACAAGGCGCTTTTACCAAACAGGTTAACAAAAACAGGGGCTCTGATAAGTGGACATAAAGCCCTTATACGTTATTGAGGAGTGAAAAAGTGGAATTTAAAGGGCAAGAGAAATTTAGTGGGAGAATGGTTGGGCTCCATGCGACCCATTTAACAAAGGTTGAGGAAAGGTATAGCTTGGAAAATCGCTATACAAAATGGTGAAAGGTAGAAACAACTTGGTCCAACGAGCCTATGATACGAGTCTCGTCGACAACAAAAGGGAACAAACAACTTAGAAAAGACGTAGCCGATGCACTTAGAGCTTGTAAATGAGCGAGAGCAAATAAAAGGGCTCCGATGGGTGCCTTCACGAGTACTAGTTACTGATTCCAAAGTGGCAACACCCCCCAATGGCCCCCCTATGTGATAAGGTAAGGGGCTAAGTTTCGAGTTAAACGCGCATACAAAAGGGAAAATTCGTTAAAAAGAGATGACGTGTGTCGGAGTTCATGAAAAATGGTATTGCGATCAACGGTGTTTAAGGCATTGGCAATGTCAAGTTGGAGAACCACCCTATCCTAGTGCATGTCAAGAATCACCAATAAACCGTGGACTAACACCTCACAACCCCCTCGTATTGCAGCACCAAATTGATGTGGGGTAAAATGATTTTGGAAAGCTCCTTGAAGTTGTAAACACATTGATATCTGCAATTTTGTGTCCTCCATTCGACTACAGAATTTAGGAAGCCTCTAGATAGCTTTTATCTAACCCACTTCAAGCCACAACTATTGCTGCTCAAAAAGGCAAACTGACAGTCTAACTGCACCCCTGTGCAGCCAGGACTCCCTTGAGTCGGTAGCAAAAAAAATCACATAAAATGGCCAACTAGCCGATAAGTTATAGGGTGGCAAAGATGCATGTTTTATAAAAACCCTCAAGGGGAGAGGTGACTGTATTTCCAAAATCACAAAGTCATGAATCTCTCTAATAACTCCTATCTACTAAGGTACTGACCAATCATATTTCTCTACCGTACCAAAAAGTACTTTTTCCGATGTACCTTTTGGACGACCAATGTACGACAAGGGTATTACATGGACGCGTGTCCTCTTTTTACTCGTCCGTAGGTTTCTCCGAATTCCCGCGACCAAATGTCATCTCTCCACGTGGCGCCAGGTCATGCCATGTCAAAAAAAGCCAAAGTGACCACTCCGAGATAATGGTGATGATTTGCGCCGTTGGACAACAACCAAAATGAAATCTCAGCCGTCATAAATACTAGCGCGATATTTGTTTCGCTGTCGAAACAAAATGTGCGGTATCTATTTCGAAACTGTCCCATACTCCGTACTTTACAAAACTGTGTTGCATGTCGTTTATAGTTTTAGTTAAATGAATTAGTTCACTACTCACTAAATATGTATCTATGAAACCCTATAGCATTTAGCATTGTCCTAGACTAATAAGATAAAGCTGACCACTACCGGCCAACTTCACGAACGGCAGGTACCAGGATCAAATCCTAGGGCCGTCAAGTACCTTTTTAGTAACCTACTAAAAACAACTACCTATTGAACTAAGGCTGCCATTGTTCAACCACCCTCTCTTTCCTTTAGTGACTACAAAAAGTATGGCGGCTAGAGAGAGGAGGCGGAGGCACGCTATCCGCCCTTTTATATTCATTTTTAAAGTGATATATTTAGACCTAGAAAATACTCTATAAATCTACCGAATTTCAACAATCCCCTTATTTTTTAGTCTAACTTTAACTTCAGTTTTAGTCCACATTTTTCTTTACAATATTTTAATTTGGGAGAAGGCAATGGTTTTGTCATCATATCAGCCACCATTTCCTTATTGGATCTATATACAAGATTCAAAATCTTATTCTCAACTTTTTCTCTCAAAAAACTCAACCTTATGTCCATATGCTAAGCTTTGAAATGATGTTTTGGATTAGCTGCAATTGCAATGGCAGCTTCATTATCATAAAACACTTCATGCACTCCCTTCTTCATATACCCTAGTTCTTGCAATAAGGACTAAACCCACATCAACTCTTTCAGAGCACAACAAGAGGCCATATACTGAGACTCTATAGAAGACTGAGCAACCACCTTTTGTTGCTTACTGCTCCAACAGCATGCACCTTCTCCCACATACAACACATAACCGGAAGTGCATCTTCTCATAGGTGCATCCCCATAATTGGCATCACTCGAAGTAGTGATATCAGTGTGCTCCCCTTCCAAATGCAACCATTGAAATTCTGTGGGCTCCATTTCTACACAGAATTCGCATATCAAAAGAAGCTAATCTAAGAAGTGCCGACTCCAACTTGATATAAACCCAAATGATTGACCCCTTGACAATCAGAACCCCATTACAGCTTCACCCTTGTGAAATAAGACTTTCTATGTGCTCAGTTCCACCACTGAATGCAAAGCTAGAATATGAGGTTTGGACAAATTCACCCACTTTGACTTTCCCTTAGAAATGCAGCCACCCAGGTAGGCAATACCTCTAACCGACTACACCCTTGTGTAGCGTGGACTCCCCTGAGTCCGCAACAAAAAGAATTAATGAAAATGGTCAAGTAAATTGATAGTTATGGCTGGGCAAAGTTTGGCATTTATACAAGGTGCTCTCTGGGAGAGAGGTGGCTCCCTACCTGAAATATTCTAAGTCCCAAACCCCTCTCTAAACCCTTTAGTACTGAGCTACGGACTTATCACATTACTGTATAGTACATAAAGGTACAGATACCGGTGTAGCTGTTGTACGGTCATCGTACGACATGGCTAAAAAGTCAACACATGTCTTATCCGGATTTGCTCTTATAATCTCTATAATTCGTGCCTCCAAATCTTATCTCTCCACGTGGCGCGAGGTCATGCCGCGAAAGAAAAATGGTACCGTACAGAAAATAAAGGTGCCGGAGTACACTTTGTACGGACATTGTACAATATTGCCATAATGTGACAATTGTCACATCCAAATTTGTTGTGTTCCGTTCCAGAGGTTCCGCAACCCGTACGATGTCGCCACGTGTTATACTGAGTGGTGACATCCGCAAACTGCTAAGTTATCCTTTTCGTGAATTTGGCGCTAACCACAGCCGTCCGATTGACATCGATATTTAATACAGGCCGTCGAAACAAATGTCCATACTATTTGTTTCGTCAGGTACTTTGAAGTACTATTGTTTCAATGTCCTATAACCCTCAATCCGGTTAAATGAAATAACCTGCAGGTACCTATTTATTTAGCTATCAAACCCCATATGTCGTAGCACTAGCCCTAGGCTAAACGGATAAAGCTACCAGCTACGAATGATTTGACGGACGGTAGGTACCAAGATCAATTCCTGGGTCCGTCAACTATCTTTTGAGAAAACCTACTTTTATCTACCCTTGTCTCTTTCTAGGGTTTAGGAAGCTATGGCTCTAGCCCCCTTTCCAGCCTTTAGTGACTACAACAAGTGTGGGGGCTTGGAGAAGGGAGTCAGAGGCAGACTGCCTTTTCTCCTTTTCTATCCTAATAAAGACCTAGAAAATACTTATATATCAACATAACTCTCTAGTTCCCACCAGATATCTCATGACTCTCTTGGCCGCTTCCCAATCTTCTTCTTAGGAATTGTTAAGACTCCTACTGATGACTCCTACTACTGCCGCTATGTCCGGTCTTGTAAAGTTCATAAAGTAGATCAAACTTCCTACGACCAGTCTATAAGGAATTGAATCCATAAACTCTCTCACCTGTGAACTCATCTGATCATCTAAGATTATCACTCCTCCTTCTACACTCCCATCACTTACTTTTTTCAAGTCCATGGGAGTGGTACAACTGTTTGCTTTTTCCATCTGGATTTTCTCAAGCATATTACCTATTGCTTCTTTCTGAGTTAGTCTGATAATCTTTTTCCCCCTATCTCTCTCCATTTAGGTCCCCAAAATATATCTTGCATCCCTTAAATCCTTCATATCAAATTTGCTTCAGAGATCTTCTTTAACTTATTGATGTTTTCCAAAGATTTACTTAACACAAGCAGACCATCCACATAAATTGCAATAAAAATGACACCATTTTTATCTTCAAACATATAGATAGAATGGTTAGAGCTGATCGGGATATATCCCAAACTGTTGATAAACTCATTTAGTTTCTTATTCCACCGTTTGGGAGCCTACTTTAGTCCATATAAGGACTTTATGAGCATGTAGACTTTGCTCTCTTCTCCTTCCTCCACAAATTCCTCTGGTTGCCTCATGAATATCTCTTCCTATAACTCACCATTAAAAAATGCAATCTTAATATCCATCTGGTGTATTTCCATGTCTTGCGCTGGTGCCAGACTGAGGAGAATCCTTACTGATGCGAACTGAACAACTAGAGCAAAAGTCTCCTCATAGTCAATCCCCTCCTTTTGGGTGAACCCCTTTGTTACCTATCGAGGGTTATATCTCTCAATGGTATTATCAGTGTTCAATTTTAGTTTAAACACCCATTTATAGCCAACCCGTTCTCTGTCTGGAGGACAGTCCGCTAGTTCCCAAGTATTTGCTTCCATGATTGAGGTCATCTCATCATTTATGGCTCTAATCAATCTGTCTTTCTCCAGACTGTTTACTGCCTTCGAGTATGACTGAGGCTAATCTGGGTGAGATAGCTTAGTTACCTTGTGAGCGGCCTATTTTTCTTGAATCTTTTTGTTGCTCCTTCTCCCCCCCTCAAACTCCAAAGCTGGGATGGAGGGAAGTCTTGGATTTCTCCTTACTGTCTCATTAGCTCCCTTCTCCATGGAGGCCGACTCCATTTCCTCCTCTTTTGTCTCCTCGAAGTCCATAGGAATATGTGAGGTTTCCGATGGATCTCCTGTTTCTTGGATCTCCCCTGAATCTGCATTACATATTTCACTCATGTCCTTTTCAAGAAGGACGGTGTCCACCTCACCTGCAGACTCAAATCTGATTCTTATCTTCTTGGTATAAGGGTCAAATGACTTCCTTTCATCCATGACAACTAAATTTTTAACCAGAATGATATTTCTCTTTACTAAGTCATAGACTTTATATCCCTTGACATCCTAATCATATCCAAGTTTTCCCTTAGCATCTAAATTCCAATTTTTCCTATCCGTGTCAGGACTATAAACTTGGCTGCCGAATACTTTAAGGTGAGAGATATCTGGTTTCCTTCCAACCAATCTCTCATAAGGTGTCATTCTTTTCACAGCAGAGGTAAGGACTCTATTTTTAATGTAGTTGGCACAGTTCATGGCTTCAGCCCAAAATCTCTTTCATATTTTCTTGTCGGCCAACATACTGCATGCACTATCTCCTAGTGTTTCGTTCAACCTTTAAGCTACCCTCTTTTGTCCCTAGATATATGGTACGGTTTTCTGTTGCTGAACTCCTTCATCTCTCAAGTAATCCTCAAACTGGTAAGAGGTATATTCCCCCCCATTATCACTCCTTATTCTCTTAATGGGGGTTCTATGCAACTTCTCACTCCAGGCTTTATATTCTTTGAAGTACTTTGGTGTTTCAAACTTTGCTTTTAGGAACTAGACTCTAGAGTATCTAGACAAGTCATCGGTTATTGTCAACATAAACCTCTTTCCTCCAACCGAAGGTACTTTTGCAGGTCCCCAGATATCTCTGTGGACCAGATATAATACTTTCTCACCTCCATATGTGGCGCCCTTGGGAAAAGGAAGTTTGTGTTGAAATTTATAGATTTCTAGAGTATTTTCTAGGTTTAAATATGTCTTTATAAAAAGGAAAGAAAAAGACGGGCAGCCTGCCTCCACCTCTGCTCTCTAACTCCCATACTTGTTGTAGTCACTGAAGGTAAGAGAGAGAGGTTGATCCATGGCTGCCTTAGTTCAACAGACAGCTATTTTTAGTAGGTTACTAAAAATATACTTGACGGACCAGAGGTTTGATCGCGGGTACCTGCGGTTCGTCAAGTTGACCGGTAGCGGTCAGCTTTATCCTAATAGACTAGGACCAATGCTAAGTACGATGGTATGTGATAGATATATATTTTGTTTGCGTGACTAAAATTCATTTAACTAGAACTTTATACGGCGTACATAGATTCAGTTATATAAAGTACGACGTACGACGCTAATTTGAAACGGATACTACGCATTTTATATCGACATCGGAACAAATGTCACGCAAGCATTTATTACGGCTAAGATTGCGTTTGGCACAAAATCCAACGGCGCACATCATCGCCGAAATCCCGGAGTGGTCATTTTGGCGTTTTGTGACGTGGCATGACCTGGAGCCACGTGGAGAGATGACATTCGGTCATAGGAATTCCAAGGAATGTACGGACGAGTGAAAAGCGGACACGCGTCCACTTAATAGCCTTGTCGTACATAGGCCGTACAAAAGGTACATCGGCAGTAGTACTTTTGTGTACGATACAGTAATCTGATTGGTCCGTACTTCAGTAGATAGGAGTTATTAGAGAAAATCAGGACTTAGAAAATTTAGGAAGATAGTCATCCCTCCCTTTGAGAGTTTGTACAAATTGGCAATTTTTGCTACCTCATAACTTATCGCCTGGTTGGCCGTTTTCAGTGATTCTTTTTGCTACGGACTCAAGGGAGTCCAGGCTACACAGGGGTGCAGTCAAATTGTCAGTTTGCCTTCTGAGGCAGAAGTGGTTGTGGCTTAAAGTGGGTTAGTTAAATACTATCTAGAGGCTTCCTGTATTCTGTAGTCCAATGGAGGACACAGAATTGCAGGTTATGGGCCCACCCTCTAGGGTGCCCACCTTCAATGGATCTGGGTTCATCTATTGGGAAGCCATGATGATGGGAGCATTGTGTGAAAAACGATACTGGGGTATCGTCAGTGGACAAGTGAAACGTCCACCTTCGGGAACTCCACCAGGATTTGGGGGAGTAAGGTTTTCTGCAACAACGGCTGCCTCAGCGGAGGAGGCAGATGATGGGGACAGCAGTGTGTCCGAAAAGGAGAAAGGGAAGGAGACACCCCTCACTCCTATTGCCACAGTATCGGGAACGGCGACTTTGAAGACCGTGGAGAACGATACTCAAATGTGGGAGGATGTAAACATGGCTGCCAAGAACTTCATTTTGAGACACCTCACTCAAGGTTTGGCCACTCCTCATCTTCACATTTACAAGGCCAAGGAATTGTGGGAAAGCTTGGTGGAGATTTATAGAGCTGGAACTATTCAGGAGCTCCAGTTGGCTGAGCAAAAACTATTGAGTTACACTTACAAAGGAGGAAAGATGTTAGATTACTGTAATGATCTTTCTTGTTTGTATATGGAAATGGAAAGTGCTGGGTGGACAGGTACAATGAAAATGAAAGTGAACACCCTTATCATTAAATTACCAGATGAGTTCGAAAACATAGTGTACCGAGTACAGGGAATGCCTGATAGTTCATGGAAATGGAACACAGTAGTCAGGATGATACTTGTGCAGGAAAACACAATGGAGATTAGGAGAGGAGGAAAGAGCATTCAAGCTTTAGCAGCAGGAGGGGACCGATGGGGGAAGGATCCGAAGAAACCTTATAGAGGGGAAAGAGATAATTCTGGGGGACAGAGGCCCCCAAAGGGTCTTTGTCATTTTTGCAAAAAGCCGGGACACTTTATTGCAGATTGTGTCAAGTTGTCGGAGCTGAGGCTCCAAGAAAACCGTGGAGGGGGTTCTTCCGGAGGGAAGAAAAAGGCACTTGTGGTTACAAAAGTTTGAGGAAGAACCGGGCTGGTTTTTCCGACTCCCGTTGGAGACAAGGCCATGAATGACTTCTGACCAACGGCGGCCCATTACATACTGGTTGAGGATTGGCCAGACTATTGGCGTTATTGGGAGCCTCGACCCATCGACCGGTGGTTGAACCCCGTCCCGGAAATCCTCGACATCTCTCTAGATGTCCCCGCTCACCCAACATGGTTGTTCATTGAATCATACAACCATGCATCTAATTTCCCATACATTAGGCGTTTTTAGCCTAATGATGATCGTTTCACATGGATTGTGCGTAGACCGATCAGATTTGAAATTGATTTGCCGGAATTAATCCGCCATTATCACCCTTGGGATCCTTGATTATTCACTATTCTACGTTGTGCAAATCGTACTCCAGAGCTAAACGAATTTTTAGAAGCGCGAAGTGCGGTTTTACAACGCTTCCGAAATGCACAAGTGAGGCGTATATATCTTTGAGAAATTTTGAGGGTCCCACATGTGAATGTGCCCCCCCCACCACCGAAAATAGAACAATTGACGAATAAAGTTGATCTTTTGAATCGCCGAGTGGTGCCACAAGAGGTAGCGATGATAAAGGTTTGTCGCTTGATTAATAATTTGACTCGAGAGCTTGCAAGAGTTAGGCGACGTTGATTGGAGTTGATGAAGGCCAATCTCATGCCCTTCATTGACGACGAGGTATCACGATTTCTCCCTCAGCCTACATTGTGCGCCTTAATGTTTTGTTTTGTTTTCTTATTTTTCCATATGTGTGTGAATTTAATCTTTCTCTTCCCCTTCCTCACCTCATGCATGTAAACATTAATTCAATTCTTACATTTGGTTTTGATGATGTCGGCATTGTGTTTGATAATCCTCATTCCCGGTTTAATGATGAGACATGCTCGTCGCTGGTTAGTCGATGAAGTGACGAATTCTAATCGGTGGTCGACAGACGACTGTGAAATTGTCACTTCGCAGATATAACGACGACTTTACGTCATCCTTGAAACTGCGACAGTAACAATTCGTCGCAGAATATTCCCTTTTCTTTTTACTGTCACTTGAAATTGGTATAGTGCTTACCATCATGAATAATGAAGTGATACAAATCATGGAACTCAATTTATCTTTCTACATTGTTTATTCTGTATAGGGTACCAAAAGGCCAAGCGATGGTGGGTAGAGAGAAGGTCCATGCTTGACGGAATACGAGAGACAACCCGAACATTCTCTACTTCTAGTTTGGGGGGGAGATCGGTGGCTGTTACCAAGGCTTTGCCTGGACGAGGAAGGAAGGAAGCTACTTGGTTCAACGTTATACACGAGGAGCTACTTTCAGATTTTGAACGTTTTAAGAAAGCGGGTATGAAGATGCCCACCACAATTCTCGGGGAGATCGCTAGGGACATACTAAGAGAAAGGAGGAAAAAATACGCCCCGGAATGGTTCAACAATGACGGGTCTGAAATACATCCAGTAATAAATAAAAGTTGGGTGGAAAGTTGTCAAGAGAAGCACAACATCGTTGTGCGTGCCCAAAAGGGGAAACTACAATGTAGTCCCTAGAAAGAGGAATTCATTGAGCATACCGTAACCTTCCACATAAGTGTTATGAAGCGTGGGCTTGAATCTAGTGAGTCACTTTTCATTATGAATATATTATAATGATGTTTCTTTTTTTGGGTTTTTTTGTTTTCGTTGTATTCCCTACTTAACGATAAATACTCAAAAAAACTAATATTTTTTTGGTTTGCCGCTGCATGTATATCAGGAATTTTCAACGAAGACCTCATGGAAAACATAGATGAAACACACATGATCGTCAACACAGATAATGGAAAGATACAAGGTATACAGGACACCATCGCGGGTGTGTTTTTTTCTGCCTCATCTAATATTTTCATTTTTTTTTGATATATATTTGTCTTTGATGAAGGTCTCTCTATTTCTCTCCATCTATATATTTCTGTCTCATGTTATATCTATATCTCTCTACCTCCCCCTCTCATACCTTCTCCCTCTCTCTCCCACTACAACATTAGGACATTTTCGTTCTTTAACTCTCTAACTTTTCTTATTTCAGACAATGACTCGTATTATAAGTGTAGAAATTGATGGTTTGTTTAGTATTTTCTAGGTCTAAATTAAAATGTAGAAAAGAAGCCAAGGCAGTGTGCCTCTAACTTCTCTCTTCAACACCCACACTTGTTACAGTCACTGAAAGTCAGAGATGAAACTAGAGCCATGGCTGCCTATGCTATCTTGAGATTTACGGGTAGTAGTTTAGTTGATTTACGGTAGCAATGAAACTGATTTACTAAAAAGAAAGCAGCAGAGCCCAAGATTTGATCCTGGTACCTACCGGCTGTCAAAGTCGCCAACAGTCGGTAGCTCTATCAATTTAGCCTATGACTAATGTTAAAATACATTGTATTTGATAAATACATAAACATTACAAGGCTAACAAATTCATTTAACGGGAACTGCTAACGGAATACATAGAGTCAGTTATGTAGAAGTACGGAATACAGTACAGTTAGGAAACTGTTGAAATTTATAGATTTCTAGAGTATTTTCTAGGTTTAAATATGTCTTTATAAAAAGGAAAGAAAAAGACGGGCAGCCTGCCTCCACCTCCGCTCTCTAACTCCCATACTTGTTGTAGTCACTGAAGGTAAGAGAGAGAGGTTGATCCATGGCTGCCTTAGTTCAACAGACAGCTATTTTTAGTAGGTTACTAAAAATATACTTGACGGACCAGAGGTTTGATCCCGGTACCTGCGGTTCGTCAAGTTGACCGGTAGCGGTCAGCTTTATCCTAATAGACTAGGACCAATGCTAAGTACGATGGTATGTGATAGATATATATTTTGTTTGCGTGACTAAAATTCATTTAACTAGAACTTTATACGGCGTACATAGATTCAGTTATATAAAGTACGTCGTACGACGCTAATTCGAAACGGATACTACGCATTTTATATCGACATCGGAACAAATGTCACGCAAGCATTTATTACGGCTAAGATTGCGTTTGGCACAAAATCCAACGGCGCACATCATCGCCGAAATCCCGGAGTGGTCATTTTGGCGTTTTGTGACGTGGCATGACCTGGAGCCACGTGGAGAGATGACATTCGGTCATAGGAATTCCAAGGAATGTACGGACGAGTGAAAAGCGGACACGCGTCCACTTAATAGCCTTGTCGTACATAGGCCGTACAAAAGGTACATCGGCAGTAGTACTTTTGTGTACGATACAGTAATCTGATTGGTCCGTACTTCAGTAGATAGGAGTTATTAGAGAGAATCAGGACTTAGAAAATTTAGGTAGATAGTCATCTCTCCCTTTGAGAGTTTGTACAAATTGGCATTTTTGCTACCTCATAACTTATCGCCTGGTTGGCCGTTTTCAGTGATTCTTTTTGCTACGGACTCAGGGGAGTCCAGGCTACACAGGGGTGCAGTCAAATTGTCAGTTTGCCTTCTGAGGCAGAAGTGGTTGTGGCTTAAAGTGGGTTAGTTAAATACTATCTAGAGGCTTCCTGTATTCTGTAGTCCAATGGAGGACACAGAATTGCAGTTTGTGAGCCTTACCTTGAGCACATCCACTACAATCATCCATCATTTCATTATCCCCAATCTGAATGCCTACTATTACCCAAGGCTTTTTTATTTCCCTCAACCTATCAAAATGCACATGCCCCCATCGCTTATGCCAAATCATCAACTTAAGAACACCAACATAGTAAGCATTCTTCTTTTCATTACTCAGGTTTAGCCTAAACATTCCTTGGCTACCCTTATTTGCCGTGAAGTAAACTTTATCTCATACTTAGCTGTAAAGACTCCATTTCTAGTGAAGGTATCAAACTCTTTGTCATCTAACACAGACGTAGAGACATGAATTTTTACTCAGTTGAGGATTGTAGAGTACATGTGAGAAGGTGAGTATAGAAGTCTTTCCCTCCACTAAAACTTTCAGATCAACTGATCCCACTAGATCTGTTGTAACCACTCTCCCATCCCCATGTTATTTCTCTATAGTAGGGATTTTTCTTATCTTAGTAAAGAGATGTTTATCACGACACATATGCATGGATGCACCTGAGTCGATAATCCGTCATTACAGTAGTGCTTTCCCGAATTGCTCCGAGTGCATACTTTTGTTTCCAAGGGATCTCATTCTCCTCCAGACTCTCGTTAAGAAGAAGCTCCCAGTCCTCCTCCACAAATGACTCGTAATCGGTTTCTCCTTTCAATTTTGTGACCACAAGTGCCTTCTTCTTCCCTCGGAAGAACCCCCTCCACGGTTCTCTTGGATCCTCATCTCTAACAGCTTGACACAATCTGCTATGAAGTGTCTCGACTTTTTGCTATAATGACAAATACCCTTTGGGGGCCTCGGTCCACCAGACTGATCTCTTTATTTTTTGTACGATTTCTTCGGGTCCTTCCCCCACCGGTCCCCTTCTGCAGCTAGAGCTTGAATGCTCTTTCCTCCTCTCCTTATCTCCATTGTGTTTTCCATTGTATCATCCGGACCACTGTATTTCACTTACATGAACTATCAGTCAATTTCTGTACTCGGTACACTTTGTTCTTGTACTTGTTTAATAACTTCATGATGAGAGTGTTTACTTTCATCTTCATTGTAATTGTCCACCCGACACTTTCCATCTCCATATACAAATAAGAGAGATCACTAGAATAAAGTAACATCTTTTCTCCTTTATAAGTGTAACTCGCTAGCTTTTGCTTAGCCAACTATAGCTCCTGAATAGTACCAGCTGTATAGATCTCCACTAACCTCACCCACAACTCCTCAACCTTTTAAATGGTAAGAGGAGGGGTAACCTATAAAAGGGACAAGATAATAAGACCACAATCTAATTGCACAACGGAATAATCCCCAATGATCCCTTGTAGGGACAGTAAACTACACAGCGTTCACAGAAAGGTATGAACTTTACTAATCGGGAAGAGATTACAAGATTGAAAGCTCACTGTATAGGTCTATTCCAGAATCTACTGTTGACTAAGTCTATTGGACTATTTCAACTATCAGCTACCAGTAAACTTGATTCTAATTATATACACGTGGACCTTCGCGATCAAACACGATTTAACCATACTACCTTCTAGAACATTGTAGTCTAATCTACATTCTGCGGTGTTGCCATACGGCTACGCAGCGTTGTTATACTGCTATGTTGCTATGCTGCGCTAGTCTGGCATCGCAGCTGCATTGCTTTGAACCGCAACTGCAGCAACCTAGACTGTACATAATTCAATAACCCTGTTACATGGCCAAAGCTTGAGTGAGGTGTCTTAGAATGAAGTTTTTGGCAGCCAAGTTTACGTTTTCCCACATTTGAGTATCGTTCTCTGCAGTCTTTACGGCCGCCGCTTCCAGTGCTGTGGCAATAGGAGTGATGGGTGTCTCCTTCCCTTTCCCCTTTTTGGACACACAACAGTCCCTATCATCTGCTTCCTCCGCTGAAGCAGTCACTGCTGTTGGGAACCTTACGCCTCCAAATCCTGGTGGAGTTCTCGAAGGTGGACGTTTAACTTGTACACTAACGATACCCCAGTATCATTTTTCGCACAAAGCCCCCATCACCATGGCTTCCCAATAGATGAACCTCGATCCATTCAAGATGGGCACTGTTGATTTGAAGCAACTGGTGCCCCTGATGAAGTTGAGGTAGCACCAGCAATTGCCATTGCAAAGAATTACACAAAAAGGAAACTCTCACGAAATCCCAAAAAGGACCAACTTCATAATGAAGTCCTAGACAAATCAGCGACACACTAGGTCAGCGAATTTGCCACAGAATACAATATGCACCAAAAAAATCACATACAGAATTTCACAAGGTTCTGCTCAAAGATCACAATGATCTTATAATTCAAAAACACCCAAAAACTGTTTTGCAGTTTTCTATACAAAATGAATATTGCTTTCCTAAAATAATCTAAGTCTTATATAGACAAGTGAGCCTACAACTGATCACGCCGTACCACAACTATTATGGTCGATTGGTACACTACTCTTCATGAACAAAATCACACTGTCGAATGTACACAAATATATACACCATTCAGACAACCGCTAAAATGAAAATAGTACGCGGTCAAAGTTTGTCCGCTGAAATGACAATATAGTCAATATTTCTCTTCCAAAAATGACGGCAGACTTCCTCCGCCTTCCACGTATTCTTGCATCACCGAAGATGAACCGCCACGTGTAAGTTCGGTCCTCAATTGAAACTGTACTTCTTCTTCTGGAAAAATCAATCTTGACTTCCTCACGATTCGACACCTGTGCCTGAAGTGCACCAAAACTGTGTACTCCCTTTGGAGTTACATACTCACTAAATCACGTCCTCTTCAATTTATCTTTACACAAACTGACTTATTTTCGGAACACATTTCTTGCGCAGACTGCTATAGTTGCTATGACTCTATTGTGACTGCTATGACTACTATGACTTCTATGACTGCTATGACTTCTATGATCTATCAGCGCAGTTGTGATATTAGAATAGCGCAGCTGCAATGTCAGATTGGCGCAGCATAGCAGCACAGCAACAAGTGTAGAGTGCTCAAGGTTTCTAGCTGCGATGTCAAACTTAGCGTAGCATGGCAGTATAGTAGCAAGATATAGAGAGGACTGAAGGTTTCCAAAAAAATAATCCCCTAAACCTATAGACTCTCTCAGCCACTGAGTCCACATTCCTCCCTACAAAACTTCAATTTAGGTGTCGGTAAAGGCTTAGTCCTCATATCTGCTATCATCCTATAGGTAACTGAGTTTCAAAATCGTGTTCATCACCTTCTCTCCTACAAAATGCAGCTTGATATCAATGTGGTTACTTTTGAAGTGATGACTCGGGTTGGATGCAATTGCAATAGCTGCTTGGTTGTCATACCACACTATTTGAGTTTCGGATTGCATGAAATGAAGTTCTTGAAGGAGAGACTTCACCCACAGTAACTCTTTGACAGCTGAGCTCGCTGCCATATATTGAGCCTCCTTTGTAGACTGAGCTGTTACCTTTTGAAGCTTTCTGCTTCAGCAGCATGTTCCACTTCCAATCTTCAAAATATATCCAATGGTGGAACGACGAATTGGCATGTCTCCGTAGCTAACATCGCTCCACGTCTGAATTTTGACTTCATCTCCACCGAGAGCAAGTCGAAGATTCTGTGTTCCTGCAAGGTGCCAAAGAACCCTCTTTGCAGCCTCCCAATCTGTTTTTCTCGGATTCTGCAAACTCCGACTCAAAGCGCCTACTGTTGCCGTAATATCCGGCCTCGTGAAGTTCATGAAGTACATTAGGCTGCCAACAATCTGTCGGTATGGAATGGTGGCCATAAAATCTGCCTCCCCTGACTTCAACGTGTCGTAAAAATGATTCCTCCATCGGTCTCCATGCCTTCCACTTTTTGCTTAAATTCCATGGGAGTAACACTTCCTTTTGCCTCTGCCAAGCCAAACTTTTCAAGCACATTTCCTATCGCTTCACGTTGCGTTAGATGGATTGTTCTCCTATCTCTATCCATTTCTACTTGAATTCCAAGATTAATGCTGCCTTTGTTTTGTTAATCTGATTTAATGACTTGCTTAACAATAGCAAATCATCTACATATTCCGCAATGTTCATAACCCATCTTCCCCTTCCATAACATAGACTGAGTGATCTGAGCTAATCCTAACGAATCCTAGACCAGTTAAAAACTCATCTAGTTTTAGGTTCCAGTGATGTGGAGCCTGCTTCAAACCATACAAAGACTTCAACAGCTTACATACCAGATTTTCTTTTCCAATCTCTTCATACATTTCATGCTGTTTCATATAAATTACTTCCTCTAAATCTCCTTGCAAGAAAGTTGTCTTAACATCCATTTGATGTAATTCCATATTCTCAATGGCCGCTAAGGATAACAAAATTCTAACACTTGGAAACCGGACAACCGAAGAGAAAGTCTCTTCATAGTCAATTCCCTCCTTCTAACTATAGCCTTTTGCAACAAGCCTAGCCTTATATCTTTTAATAGAGCTATCTGGATTCAAGTTTACTTTAAAGACCCACTTACAGCCGATGGCTTTTCGGTCTGGTGAAAGCTCCACAAGCTCCCAAGTTTGAGCCTCCATTATCGATCGCATTTCATCGTTAGCCGTGGAGATCTATTGATCTTTTTCCGGAGCTGAAAAAACTTCTTCTTTTGTGACCGGTTCCATCATGCTGGAAGATAATACAGCAATTTCACATTTTTGGAGCTTCGCAACGTCGCAACAGCCTCACAATTTTTATTCAGTTCCAACGTGCTGACAGAAAATAGAGCAACTTCGCATAGAGCTACTGCTTTGCCTTCTCCCCCCCCGGAAATCTTAGGTTGGAAATGTTAGATCCGTAGGTTGCCGCCAAAGAGGAGGAGGAGGAGGAGGATCCTCCAAACGTGGACCAGCTTGAGTGTCCAAAGTTTGACTAAAAGAGGTAATAGGAACATTTTCAAATTAAACATATTCTTTGATTTTGGAATTTTTTTCACAATATGTCATACCAAAAACATCTATCGATCGACTCTCTTCCTTAACTTGACTATTTCTAGCAGTCTGAAGAGTTTTTCTATCTGTATGAAATTCTCTATAGCCTATGGATTCATCATCATATCCCATAAAAATCCCGGGAACTGATTTTGGGCTAAGCTTAGAAATGGGGAGATTATCCTAAATAAAACATTTACTCCCAAAAACTCAGAAGTGACTAACATTCGGTTTTCTTCCGGTCCACACTTCATATGGTGTTTTCCCTTTTATTGCTCTAGTCTCTATTCTATTTCTAATATACGACGCACACGAGAAAGCTTCACCCCAAAATTTGAAATCTATTCCTTTATCTAGTAACATAGATTTTGCACTTTCTGTTAGAGTTCGGTTGAGTCTTTCGGATACTCCATTCTGTTCCGGAGTATAAGGAACTGTAAATTGCCGAGAAATGCCATTGTCTTTTAAATATTCAGAGAATGTATGAGAAATATATTCCACTCTGTTGTCGGACCGAAGGGAAAGGATCGGTTTTCTATGAAGTTTTTCGGCCCATACCCGAAAATGCTTGAAGTGAGTGAGCACTTCACTCTTTTGTTTCATAAAGTAAACCTTGCTATATCTTGAGAAATCATCCGTAAAAGTAACCAAAAACCGGCTACAACTGAGTGAGGGAACTTTTGACGGTCCCCACACATCCGAATGAATAATTTCAGCAAATCTGTGGCCCGGTTATCTGCTGTCTGAGGTAGAGGCAGCTTATGAAGCTTTCCCAAGACACATCCATCACATACATGACAATCTTATTGTCCTAGTTTAACACCATCTATTATATTTTGTTTTACCATTTTATAAAGCCTTTCTTGATAAACCTGACAGAGCCTTTCATGCCATAAAATATTTTCCGGAAGGACACTGGGGTATGCAAAGTCAATTTAATTAGCCAAGTCCATCCGATACAGCAAGTTTGGGCCTCTAGTTCCTACCAAAGCTACTCTCCTTCTTTGCTTACTACCTTTTTCCCATTCTTTTGTAAAATTTCAAAACCTTTCATTTCTGCCACCGGAGTGGAAAAAATATTTTTTGTAAAATTTGGGATATAGAGAACATCATGCAAGGTTCGTTTTACAACTTGACCATTGATTTCTCATGCTAACTCCACGCTTCCCTTTGCTATAGCCTCCACACCGCTGTCATCCGCATAATAAATCCGACAAGTTGGAATTAGAGTGAGTGTCTTAAAGTAAGCCCGGTTGCCACACATGTGGGAGGAGCATCCGGAGTCCATAATCCAGTCGTTCTCTTGACGTCCTTCCATGGGACCTTTTGCAAAAGCAAAGAACTCATCATCATCCGATTGCAAAAATCTGACTACGTCTTCCTTTTTTTCAAGACATTCGTCTTGTGGCCGCTCGTCATATGCAAGGAACGCCGCATTTTTAATCGGCAGTTTTGGTGCCGACCCTTATAATGGTGACTCCGCCGACCGCACCCTCCATCCCGCACGATAAATTCCTGTTTCACACGCTTTTATAAATGCCGGACACAGCCGGAATACATGACCTTGACCAAAGCAATAGACACACCTATCATATTGCTTATAATTAGGAGTAGGGGTAAAGTTTCTAGTTCCAGAAAATCCCGTCGGCTTATTTGTCTGTGCATTATAAGCTACCACTGTCTGTCCACCATTTAAGGCTATTTGAGTGGCCTATTCGTCTATAATATAAGCTTAAGCTACTGTTATATTCACTTTACTCTTCTCTAACCTTTTTAACTGCTTTGCTGCTCCTTTATATTCTGTAGGTAGACCTCTTATAAGAGTCATAGCTTGATGATAAGGAGGAAAACTCTCCCCGGAACATGCATTTTCCGATAATAGAAGCTTCAAGCCATCACAATATGAATTCATGTCAACCCCAGTATACTTAAAGTTCCATATTTTTCCAGCTGTTACAACTTCATTTTACTCACTAGCTAAAACATTAGATTCACACAGAGCATTCCAAATTACAGATGCCGTAGAGATATTGATATATGTCATGTTCAGATCTTCTGACAAAATTAATTTCAGAACATGCAATGCATAATCATTTTTCTTTTCAAACTCCGGATCTGTATCTGGAAGAATACCGAAAATCACATCATACAAGTTCACTTGTTTTAGGTAAGACTTAGTCAAATCCGCCCAATAAAGATATTAATGCCCATTAAACACCGCGATCTGTGAGGGAGGGCCCGTGACGTGTTGATTTGAAGCAACTTGTGCCCCTGATGAAGATGAAGAAGCACCAGCAGTTGCCATTGCAAACAATTACACAAAGAGGAAACTCTCACGAAATCCCAAAAAAGAACCAACTTCACAATAAAGTCCCAAACATACCAGGCACACACTAGGTCTCTAAATTTGCCACAATATATAATATACTCCAAAGAAATCACATGCACAATTTCACAAGGTTTGTAATTCTGTGACCTCCATTGGTACACAGAATGTCCAGCTTATGTGAAGCCTCTAGGATAGTATATGTACTTTTGACTTTGACAATGAATAAGTCCCACCCTGGGACGCAAAATATCTAACCAACTACAACCCTGTGTAGCCTCGACTCCCCTGAGTCCGCAGCAAAAAGAATCACTGAATTTGCTCACCTGAGCATTAAGTTATGGCTGACCAAAGTTGGTCCATAAATACAGGTGCTCTCTGGGAGAGAGGCTGAAAAAACCGAAAAATGTTCTAAGTCCTAAGCTACCTCTCTAAACCTATCTCTAAGGTACTAGACCAATCATATTATTGTAAAGTACAAGAAGGTATAGGTACCGCTGTACTTCTTGTACGGCCATAGTACGGCATGGCCGGTCCGTTGACGCGTGTTTGTTCCGGAGCCGTAGTTGCTCCTCCCGTAATGTCCGCTGTCCAACCATATGTTGCCACGTGTCATCCGCCGACATCTGCTCCGCAAACCGCCAAATGTCTATTCCGGTATTCTGGCCCCACTGTGAGTCGTTCGATCTAGACATTTTATTTTTGTCGTCGAAATTAAATGTTAATTCGTAATTTTCGTGCGGTCCCGATTTCGTGCGACGCGGTATGTTTCCATGCATAAATCGTTCCGTAACTTGTTAAATGAAATGTCTGGCGCTGTACAACTTTAAATTATTATCGCGCCATATACATGTATCGAATCTTCAAGGCTTACTGGATAAGGCGTACGGTTGTTTCGTACGGTGATCATTCAGAGGTCACTGGGTCAATTCTCACAAGGTGCAGTAATATATTTTGCAAAGAAAAAACTGCCCTGAATGATCTGCTGTCTCCTTTAGCAGCAGCAGGCAGCCATGGCTTTATAAAGGTCCTCAGTGACTACGACAAGTATGAGGGCTGCAGTAAGTCCATAATAAAGACTACAAAATACCTCCATTTTCAACACTCCCCTTATTTTCTAGTCTATGTTTTGCTTCAGTCCACACTTCTCCCTACATAATATCAATTTTGGAGAAGGGACCGGTTTAGTCATCATATCTGCTACCATCTCTCCATTCGGTATAAATAACCCGGCCAAGTCATTACAAAAATCTAACATTTTTCCCCCTTTGTACCCATAAGCCTCTACCTTCTGATCTGCCAGCTTCTGCTGCTGAATTGTACCACTCTTGTAAATGTTGACAAGTGCCTCCCACAACTCGTCCGCCCTGTCCACATGAAGATGAGGTGTAGCCACTGCCTGGATGAGACGCCCAAGAAATAAATGAGTCGCCACGGTATTGTTGAAATCCCAGATTTCACTATCATTAGCCTCGGTTTTCTGAACACCAGCTACCAAAACCCATCCAGTAGACATCGGTGTAAGTTTTTCCTTCCCTTTCTCCTTCCCTATGTCCGACACGATGCTCTCTCCAACATCCTCTTCCACCTCTGTCCCCGGAGATCCCCCTTTGAACCGAGATCCTCCAAACCTTGGTGGAACTCCCAAATTTGCGGATGGCCGACGCACATGACCACTCACAATGCCCCGTAGCCGTTTTTCAACTAGTGCACCCTTTATCATGGTTTCCCAATAAATGAACCCTGTTCCATTAAAAACGGGCACCCTAGAGGGTGGGCCCATAACCTGTAATTCTGTGACCTCCATTGGTACACAGAATGTCCAGCTTATGTGAAGCCTCTAGGATAGTATATTCACTTTTGACTTTGACAATGAATAAGTCCCACCCTGGGACGCAAAATCTCTGACCAACTACACCTCTGTGTAGCCTGGACTCCCTTGAGTCCGCAGCAAAAAGAATCACTAAATTTGCATAGCTGACCAAAGTTGGTCCATAAATACAGGTGCTCTTTGGGAGAGAGGCTGAAAAAACCGAAAAATATTCTAAGTCCTAAGCTACCTCTCTAAACTTATCTCTAAGATACTAGACCAATCATATTACTGTAAATTACAAGAAGGTACAGGTACCGCTGTACTCCTAGTACGGCCATAGTACGGCATGGCCGGACCGCTGACGCGTGTCTGTTCCGGAGCTGTAGTTGCTCCTCTCGTAATGTCCGCTGTCCAACCATATGTTGCCACGTGTCATCCGCCGACATCTGCTCCGCAAACCGCCAAATGTCTATTCCGGTATTCTGGCCCCACTGTGAGTCGTTCGATCTAGACATTTTATTTTTGTCGTCGAAATTAAATGTTAATTCGTAATTTTCGTGCGGTCCCGATTTCGTGCGACGCGGTATGTTTCCATGCATAAATCGTTCCGTAACTTGTTAAATGAAATGTCCGGCGCTGTACAACTTTAAATTATTATCGCGCCATATACATGTATCGAATCTTCAAGACTTACTCGATAAGGCGTACGGCTGTTCCGTACGGTGATCAATCAGAGGTCACTGGGTCAATTCTCACAAGGTGCAGTAATATATTTTGCAAAGAAAAAACTGCCCTGAATGATCTGCTGTCTCCTTTAGCAGCAGCAGGCAGCCATGGCTTTATAAAGGTCCTCAGTGACTACGACAAGTATGAGGGCTGCAGTAAGTCCATAATAAAGACTACAAAATACCTCCATTTTCAACACTCCCCTTATTTTCTAGTCTATGTTTTGCTTCAGTCCACACTTCTCCCTACATAATATCAATTTTGGAGAAGGGACCGGTTTAGTCATCATATCTGCTACCATCTCTCCATTCGGTTTAAATTCCAAACTAATTATTTTATTCTCAACCTTCTCAGTAACAAAGCTCAAACGAATATCCATATGCTTTGCTTTAAAGTGATGCTTAGGGTTTGCTACAATTGCGATCGCAGCTTGATTGTCACAAAATACTTTTTGCACTCCGCTTTTCATATATCCCAATTCTTAAAGCAAAGATTTCACCCACATTAATTCTTTCACAGCAGAACAAGAGGCCATATACTCAGCCTCCATGGTGGACTGAGCAATCACCTTTTGATGCTTAGTGCTCCAACAACAAGCCCCATTCCCAACATACAACACATATCCAGAAGTACACCTCCTCATCGGAGAATCCCCATAACTGGCATCACTCCAAGTAGTGATGTCAGTGTTATCCCCACCCAGATGCAACCACAAATCTCTTGTTCCTACCGTATACCGCATGACCCTTTTGGTTGCTTCCCAATCTTTCTTCCTAGGATCATTCAGACTCCTACTTAATACTCCCACAGCTGCTGCTATATTGAACGAGTGCAATTCATAAAATAGATCAAACTACCGACAACCTGTCTATACGGAATAGTTTGTATGAACTTACTTTCCTCAGGTCCTTAATCATTATCTAAGATCAAGATTCACTCTTTTGAGCTCCCCTCACTTCCCTTCTTCAAGTCCATTGGTGTCGTACAACTATTTGCTTTATCCATTTGAAATTTTCCAAGGATATTCCCAATTGCTTCTTTTTGGGTTAGTCTAATTATCTTCTTTTCTCTATCCCTCTCCATTTGTATTCCCAATATGTACTTTGCCTCCCCCAAATCTTTCACTTCAAATCTACTTTTTACATCCTTTTTCAATCTATTAATTTTCACCATTGATTTACTCAAAACAAACAAATCATCAACATATATGGCAATGAAAATTATACCTTCCTCATCCTCAAATAAGTAGATGGAATGATCCGAACTAATTCGAATATATCCCAAACTTGTCAAAAACTCGTCCAACTTTTTGTTCCATTGGCGTGGAGCTTGCTTTAGTCCATAGAGGGACTTTATCAATCTGCACACCTTGCTTTCTTCTCCTTTCTCCACAAATCATTCCGTTTGTCGCATGAAGATCTCTTCTTCCAATTCTCCGTGTAAGAAAGCGGTTTTGATATCCATCTGGTGCACTTCCATGTCTTCCGCTGCCGCGAGACTAAGTAGGATCCGGACGGAGGGGAATCTAACAACTGGAGCAAAAGTCTCCTCATAATCGATTCCCTCCTTCTGTGTGAATCCCTTTGCCACTAATCTGGCTTTGTATCGCTCGATAGTGTTATCAGGATTGAGCTTCAACTTAAACACCCACTTGCACCCTATTGGTTTTCTATCCGGAGGACAATCCACCAACTCCCAAGTGTTTGCTTCCATAATGGAAGCCATCTCATCATTAATAGCTGTCACCCATCTACCACCTTCTGGACTATTAACTGCTTTTGAGTAAGTCTGGGGTTCGCTCAAATGTGATAGCTTAGTTACCTTGTTGTTCACTTGTCTCTCTTGAAGTCTCTTGCTGCTTCTTCTTCCTCCTTCAAATTCTGACGCGGGAATCGAGGGTAATCGCGGGTTCCTCCGAACATCTTCACCTTCTCCCCTATCCGTGGAGTCCTTCTCCGGTCGTTCATCGTCCATTTCCCGTATTTCCTCGTTTTCTTCCTCGGTTTGAATCGGAAGATGTGACTCCAAAAGCGGGTCACTCTCGATCAGATTTTTCTCTTCCTCTGCACGGTCAAGCTGAACCGAAGTTCGGTTAGTAGAATCTGCATCTAACTCACTTTCGGATTCAATTCTAATTCTGACCGGTTTAGTATACTTAAAGGGATCTATGGATTTTCCTTCATCCATAACTACCAAGTGTTTTACTAGAATTATGTCTTCTCTACCGAGATCATAAACTCTATACCCTTTTACGTTCTCGTCATACCCAAGTAAGTATCCCGGCTTTCCACTAGCATCTAACTTCCAATCAGATTTTTCTGTGTTTAAACTAAACACTTGACTTCCAAACACCTTTAAGTGTGATATGTTAGGTTTTCTCCCGGTCCATCTTTCATAAGGTGTTTGACCTTTTATAGCTGAGGTAAGGACTCTATTTTTGAGATAATTGACACAATTCATAGCTTCGGCCCAAAAAGTTTTCCTTATCTTTTTATCCGTCAACATACTACGGGCACTATCAGTTAATGTCCGATTAAGTCTCTCGGCTACACCATTTTGTTCCGGGTTCTTTGGGACAGTCTTTTGGTGTTGAACCCCTTCCTCTTTCAAGTAATCCTCAAACTCATTAGAAGTGAATTCCCCCCCATTATCACTTCTTACTCTCTTTATAGGTGTCTCATGAAGCTTTTCACTCCATGATTTATATTTCTTAATATAAGCCGAGGCCTCAGATTTGTTTTTCAAGAAATATACTCTAGAGTATCTAGACTAATCATCAGTGATAGTAAGCATAAATCTTTTCCCTCCAACTGATGGCACTTTAGCCGGTCCCCATATGTCAGTGTGAACCAAATCTAAAACCTTTTCACCCTTATATGATGCGGTTTTTGGAAAAGGCAACCTGTGAGCTTTTCCTTGAGCACACCCACTACAATCATCCAAAGTCTCATCATCTCCAAAATGTATGTCCTCAACTACACCCATTTTCTTCATATCTTTTAATCTATCTAGATGCACATGTCCCAATCTTTTATGCCACATCATCAAATCACTTACACCAGCATAGTAAACTCCCGTCTTTCCATTACTCAAATTCGGCCTAAACATTCTTTGGCTACCCTTTTCAGCTGTAAAGTACACTTCATTCTCATACCTAGCAACAAAGACTCCTTTCTTAGTACTAGTCTCAAAACCCTTATCATCTAAGACCGACGTAGAGATAAGATTCTTGTTCAACTCTGGGATAAAAAAAACATCAGAGAAAGTGACTATGGATGCCTTTCCATCAACCAAGACTCTCAGATCCACAGATCCCACTAAATTAGTGGTGACTATTCTCCCATCCCCATACTCTATCTCTAGAGTAGGGATCTTTCTCATTTTGGTAAACAATGGTTTTTCTCTACACATATACATAGAGGCTCCTGAATCAATAATCCATCCTTCTTCAGGAGCTTCTCTTACTCCACCGAAAGCACACTTTTGCCTCCTTGGAATCTCCGGCTCACCTTTCACCTCCAGCTCCTCGTTGAGGAGAAGTTCTCCATCGTCCTCATCGGAGTCCTCTTCGATGACTTGTGTTGCCACAAATGCCTTCTTTTCCTTTGCGGCTGGTTTTCGGACCTGTTCCTCCTTCAATCTCAACTTTGACAGTTTAGTACACTCCGCCATGTAATGTCCCGACTTCTTACAAAAGTGACAAAGCCCCTTCGGAGGCCTCGATCCAGAGCCTTCCGATTGATTTCCTCTTCCCCCTCCACCAAAGTTTCCATAAGGTTTCTTGGAATCCTTGTCTCCCCAATTAGTTCCAGCAGCCAATGCCTGAACACTCTTTCCTCCTCTACGAATCTCAATTGTGTTTTCCCGAACCAAAATCATTCCCACAACGGAGTTCCAGATCCATCGATGATTTGGCAAGTCCCAAACCCTGTTAACAATGTTTTCATAATCATCTGGGATTTTCATCAACAAAGTATTCACTTTCTCTTTCTCAGTCTCCCTTTTCCCTGCACTCTCTAACTCCATAAATAACCCGGCCAAGTCATTACAAAAATCTAACATTTTTCCCCCTTTGTACCCATAAGCCTCTACCTTCTGATCTGCCAGCTTCTGCTGCTGAATTGTACCACTCTTGTAAATGTTGACAAGTGCCTCCCACAACTCGTCCGCCCTGTCCACATGAAGATGAGGTGTAGCCACTGCCTGGATGAGACGCCCAAGAAATAAATGAGTCGCCACGGTATTGTTGAAATCCCAGATTTCACTATCATTAGCCTCGGTTTTCTGAACACCAGCTACCAAAACCCATCCAGTAGACATCGGTGTAAGTTTTTCCTTCCCTTTCTCCTTCCCTATGTCCGACACGATGCTCTCTCCAACATCCTCTTCCACCTCTGTCCCCGGAGATCCCCCTTTGAACCGAGATCCTCCAAACCTTGGTGGAACTCCCAAATTTGCGGATGGCCGACGCACATGACCACTCACAATGCCCCGTAGCCGTTTTTCAACTAGTGCACCCTTTATCATGGTTTCCCAATAAATGAACCCTGTTCCATTAAAAACGGGCACCCTAGAGGGTGGGCCCATAACCTGTAATTCTGTGACCTCCATTGGTACACAGAATGTCCAGCTTATGTGAAGCCTCTAGGATAGTATATTCACTTTTGACTTTGACAATGAATAAGTCCCACCCTGGGACGCAAAATCTCTGACCAACTACACCTCTGTGTAGCCTGGACTCCCTTGAGTCCGCAGCAAAAAGAATCACTAAATTTGCATAGCTGACCAAAGTTGGTCCATAAATACAGGTGCTCTTTGGGAGAGAGGCTGAAAAAACCGAAAAATATTCTAAGTCCTAAGCTACCTCTCTAAACTTATCTCTAAGATACTAGACCAATCATATTACTGTAAATTACAAGAAGGTACAGGTACCGCTGTACTCCTAGTACGGCCATAGTACGGCATGGCCGGACCGCTGACGCGTGTCTGTTCCGGAGCTGTAGTTGCTCCTCTCGTAATGTCCGCTGTCCAACCATATGTTGCCACGTGTCATCCGCCGACATCTGCTCCGCAAACCGCCAAATGTCTATTCCGGTATTCTGGCCCCACTGTGAGTCGTTCGATCTAGACATTTTATTTTTGTCGTCGAAATTAAATGTTAATTCATAATTTTCGTGCGACGCGGTATGTTTCCATGCATAAATCGTTCCGTAACTTGTTAAATGAAATGTCCGGCGCTGTACAACTTTAAATTATTATCGCGCCATATACATGTATCAATCTTCAAGACTTACTCGATAAGGCGTACGGCTGTTCCGTACGGTGATCAATCAGAGGTTACTGGGTCTATTCTCACAAGGTGCAGTAATATATTTTGCAAAGAAAAAACTGCCCTGAATGATATGCATGTCTCCTTTTGCTGCAATAGGCAGCCATGGCTTTATACAAGTCCTCAGTGACTATGACAAGTATGAGGGCTGCAGTAAGTCCATAAGAAAGTCTACAAAATACCTCCATTTTCAACAAGGTTCTGCCCAAAGATCACAATGATCTTATAATTCAAAAACACCCAAAAACTGTTTCGCAGTTTTCTATACAAAATGAATGATGCTTTCCTAAAATAATCTAAGTCCTATATAGACAAGTGAGCCTATAGCTGATCACGCCATACGACAACTTCTGTGGTCGATCGGTACACTACTCTTCATCAACATAATCACACCGTCGAATGTACACAAATATTTTCACCAATCAGACAGCCGCTAAAATGAAAATAGTACGCGGTCAAAGTTCGTCCGCTGAAATGACGGTACAGTCAATATTAATCTTCCAAAAATGAAGGCGGACTTCGTCCGTCTTCCACGTATTCTTGCATCACCGAAGATGAACCTTCACGTGTAAGTTTGGTCCTCAAGTGAAACTGTACTTCTTCTCCTGGAACAATCAATCTTGACTTCCTCACGGATCGACACGTGTACGCTTAGGTACCGAAAGATTATTCTCACTAGGTTACATACCTATAAAACATTTTCAATTAATCTTTACACAACTGACTAATGTTTGGAACACTTTTGCAACTACTACAAGCTGCTAGAGTTTATTGTGACCTTCTATGACTGCTATGTCTGCTATGATCTTTGAGCGCAGGTTGATATTGGAACAGCACCATTCCGAATGTCAAGATCAGCGGCAGCATAAGCAGACTGCGCAACAAGTGTAGAGTGCTCAAGGTTTCCAGCTATGATGTCAAACTTAACGATGACAATATAGCAACAAGATATATAGAGGACTGAAGATTTCCAAAACAACAGGCACCCTAGAGGGTGGGCCCAAAACTTGCAATTTTGTGTCCTCTATTAGACTACAGATTTTAAGAAGCCTCTAGATAGTTTTTATCTAACCCACTTCATGCCACAACCATTACGGCCCAAAAAGCAAAACTGACAAGGTGACTGCACCCCTGTGCAGCTTGGACTCCTCTGAGTTCGTAGCAAAAAAAATTAGTGAAAATGGCCAACCTGCCGATAAATTATGGGGTGGCAAAGATGCCTATTATAGAAACCCTCCAGGGGAGAGGTGACTGTATTTCCAAAAACACAAAGTCGTGAATCTCTCTAATAACTCCTATATACTGAGGTACGGACCAATCATATAACTGTACTGTACCAAAAAGTACTTTTTCCGGTGTACCTATTGTATGACCAATGTACGACAAGGCTATTACATGGAGGCGTGTCCTCTTTTACTATTCTGTAGGTTCCTCGAAATTCCCGCGACCAAATGTCATCTCTCCATGTTGTCGTGCATGAGTACGATAACGTGAAGATGCATGCAATATCATCAGCTGTGCTCCACTTAAACCTAAATGATGAAAATATATTGTGAATTAAATAAGACATGAAAGAGAAAAATGAATAAATATAACAACAGGCAAGGTAGAAAAAGAAAGGTCAACGACTTAGCTGGTTATGGTTAAGTCGGTTTATTTTATTAAGCCGATGGATGACCACTAGGCCCCATGTTATGTTTATATTCCTTGCGGGAGTTATCTTATCAAGGATAACCTAAATTTATACGTAAATAAACCAAATCAAAGCATAAACAACCGAGAAAGACAAACAAAAACTGAAAATTATGAGGTTTGAGATAACCAAACTCAAAAGATGCGCATAAGCCAAATAGAAATAAATACACAATCAAAAGAAATAAAAACAACAAAACGATAATCCCAACATGCAACTTCCACACTAGTTAAAATTCAGCCACAGCCGGGAAAAGAAGTTTATGTTGTGAGATCGCGGTCGAAGTCCACTCAAAAGGACGAGGAAAGTGAAGGGAAGCCGTGTAGGTCTAAGCCGAAGCCGTATAGATTAATATATAAGGATTTAGAAGAGATTGATAATGTAATAGAAAATAGAGGCTTCACGCAAAGGTAGAAAATCGCCCCTAAGCTGTCCGGACAATTTTCCAAATAAAAAGATGGTCGTAGAAAATACTCAATACTGAAAGTAAATCAATAAATAATTCCTGCACTAGAAAATTGTGACCACGAAATAATCTAAAATGAACTAAGTAACATAAACTAAGCCTAGCAAACACAGGCCAATCAGAGTACATCGTGCTATATAAGTATTTGCGTCTAGTTTGGATTTAGCCAATAGGAAGCCGAAATCCTATGCCCAACGTTACAGAATCTATAACATACGGATTAAAACCCTTCCTGAAACTCTGAGACCTCCATAAGTCCTCAGAGTGGACAGCTTCCAAGAAGCCTCTAGGATAATCTGACCCCTTTGTGTTTCAGCGAAAACAACTGCCTCCTTGGCAGACAAAAAGTCTGACCACCTGCACCCTTGTGAAGGCAAGACTCCCCTGAGTCTATAGCAAAAAGAATCTATGAATTTGCTCCCCTGAGAAGTAAGTTATGGAGGGTCAAAGTTGACCTTTTGTACAGAAACTCTCTGGGACAGAGGGTCCTATCTCCTAATTTTTCTAAGTCTTATCTCTCTCACAGACTCTATCTACTGATGTACGGAACCAATCAGGATACAAACCCGTACGCAAAAGTACAGCTGCCGGTGTACTTTATGTACGAACATTGTACGACATGGCCTAAATGTCGACACATGTCATATCTAGATTCGATGCCATAATTTCCGAAGATTCCACGATCCAACGTAATTTTGCCACGTGTCATCCGATGTGGCGATGGTCACAAACCGCCAAAATCTTATTCCGCGATCTCGGCGCTAATTCCGGCCGTCCGATTAAATTCGGATTTAATCGTAGCCGTAATAAATACATGCGCGGTATTCGTTTCACTTACGAAATAAATGCGCGGTATTTATTTCTTGTTCGTACCGGAATCCGTACTTTATATATTACCGGACCTATGTATCCCGTAATCTATTACAGTTATATGATTTAACGTACGTATACATATTTAAATAAATATCAAACTATATACTAAGTAACACTAATTCTAGACTTAACGGCTAAGGCTACCAGTTATTAACTGTCTGCCGGCTGGTAGGTACAAGGATCAAATCCTGTGGCCCGTATACTCTTTTATATAAATAAAACCCTAACTATTATAAATTTCCCGTAAACTTCTGGATAGCCTAGGTAGCCATGGCTCTAGCTCCCTCTCCAATTTCTCAGTGACAGCGACAAGTTTGAGAGTTTGGAGAGAGAAGTTAAAGGGTAGACTGCCTCGGCTTCTTTCTATATTTCTATTTAGACCTAGAAAATACTAAAAATGGACCATTAATTTCTACACTCCCATTATTTTCTAGTCAATCTTTAATTTCAGACCGCACTTCTCCCTGCAGAAAATTAGCTTAGGGGAAGGCATAGGTTTGGTCATCTTATCTGCTACCATCTCACTATATGGTCTGTACTCTAAACTGATTATTTTGTTTTCTACTTTCTCTCTAACAAACCTGAGTCTGATGTCCATGTGTTTGGCTTTAAAATGATGTTTAGGATTGGCAGAAATAGCAATTGCTGCCTGATTATCACAAAATATTTTCTGCACACCACTCTTAAGATGACCAAGCTCACCAAGCAAAGACTTGACCCACATCAATTCTTTTACAGCAGAGCAAGAGGCCATATACTCAGCCTCCATGGTGGACTGAGCAATAACCTTTTGCTGTTTGCTACTCCAACAGCAAGCCCCATCACCCACATATAATACATATCCAGAAGTACATCTCCTCATCGGAGCATCACCATAACTGGCATCACTCCAAGTAGTGATGTCAGTATTCTCCCCACCCAAATGCAAATATAGATCCCTAGGTCCTATCAAATATCTAAGGACTCTCTTAGCTGCCTCCCAATCCTTCTTAGTGGGAGCATTTAGACTTCTACTCAGCACTCCTACAGCTGCAGCTAAATCCGGCCGGGTACAATTCATAAAATAGATTAGACTTCCCACTACTTTCCTGTAAGGAATAGTCTGCATGAACTTCTGTTCTTCAAGAGATAATTCTTTGTTTAAGACTATGACTCCTTCTTCCTCACTCCCCTCACTTCCCCTCTTTAACTCCATTGGAGTTGTACAACTATTAGCTTTATCCATTTGAAATTTTTCAAGCATGTTCCCTATTGCTTCCTTTTGAGTCAGTCTTATAATTTTTCTTTTTCGGTCTCTCTCTACTTGAATTCCCAAAATATATTTTGCTTCCCCCATATCCTTCATTTTAAATCTCCCCTTAAGATCGGTTTTCAGTTTATTAATTTTTTCCATTGAACTACTTAAAACAAGCAAATCATCAACATAAATTGCAATAAATATAAAACCTTCCTCATCTTCGAAAAAATAGATTGAGTGATCTGAGCTGATCCGAATATATCCCAGACCGGTAAGAAACTCATCAAGCTTCTTATTCCATTGTGGAGGTGCCTGTTTCAAACCATAAAGAGATTTAATCAGCCGGCATACCTAACTCTCCTCTCCTTCCTCCACAAAACCTTCGGGTTGTCGCATGAAGATCTCCTCTTCCAATTCTCCATGCAAGAAGGCTGTCTTGATGTCCGTCTGGTGCACTTCCATGTCTTCCGCTGCTGCTAAACATAGAAGTATGTGGACGGAGGGAAATCTGACCACCGGGGCAAAGGTTTCCTCGTAGTCAATTCCCTCTTTTTGTGTAAATCCCTTTGCCACTAATCTGGCATTGTAGCGCTCGATTGTGTTATCTGGGTTCAGTTTTAATTTGAAAACCCACTTACATCCGATTGGTTTTCGGTTGGGTGGACAATCCACCAGCTCCCAAGTATCGGCTGCCATGATTGAGGCCATCTCCTCATTGATGGCTGTCTTCCACCGATTTCAATCTGGACAAGTCATCGCCTCTCCATAAGTTTGAGGTTCATATTGATGAGATAGTTTAGTTACCTTGTTATTAACCTGTTTTTCTTGTAGTCTTTTGCTACTTCTCCTCCCCCCCTCAAAATCTGAGGCAGGAATAGATGGTTCTCGTGGAATTCGAACAAACTCGGCTTATCCCCTATCCCTTGATTCCGAATCAATTTCCACCACGTCTTCCGCTTCGGGTAGAGTTGTCACTGGAGTTTCCACAGCGGAGTCCTTTTCGGTCTGATTTGTACCTGCAAGAATGTCATCTTCTCTAAAACCTTGATAGTTATGAAGCTCAAAGTCATCGGAATTTTTTGACTCAAATCTGATTTTTACTGACTTCGTATATTTGAAGGGATCCACAGACTTTCCTTCATCCATAACTACTAGATGTTTTACTAAGATTATATCTTCCCTTTTTAGATCATAAACTCTATATCCTTTAACATCCTCATCATATCCTAATAAGTATCCCGGTTTTCTTTTAGGATCTAGCTTCCAATTAGACCGATCTGTATCTAGACTGAATACTTGACTGCGGAAAACCTTTAAGTGAGATATGTCTGGTTTCCGGCCTGTCCATCTCTCATAAGGTGTTTGATCTTTTATAGCTGAAGTAAGAACTCTATTCTTGAGGTAATTAGCACAGTTCATTGCTTCTGCCCGAAACCTTTTTCTTATCTTTTTATCTGACAACATACTTCTAGCACTATCACTTAGTGTTCTATTTAACCTTTCAGCTACCCCATTCTGTTCCGGATTTTCTAGAACTATCTTTTGATGTTGAACCCCATCTTCCCTCAGAAAATTCTCAAACAGGTTAGAAGTATACTCTCCACCATTATCACTCCTTACTCTCTTGATTGGAGTTTCATGGAGTTTTTCGCTCCATGCTTTATATTGTCTAAACAATCCTCTCCTTCGGACCTGTTTTTCAAGAAATATACCGGGAATACCTAGACCAATCATCAGTTATAGTCATCATAAATCTCTTCCCCCCCGGTGAGGGCACTCTAGCCGGTCCCCAAATATCTGTGTGTACTAGATCTAGAATTTTTTCTCCCTTATAGGTGGCTTTTTTAGGAAAGGGTAATATGTGTGATTTACCTTGAGCACATCCACTACAATCACTTATATTATCACTCTCATTGAACTTAGTCCCTTCCACCACTCCCATCTTTTTCATCTCTCTTAACTTGTCTAGATTCACATTCTTAAGCCTCTTATGCCACATCATAATATCATGAACACCAGCATAATAAAGTTTCTTCTTTTCATTACTTAAGATCAGTCTAAACATCCCATGGCTACCTTTCTCAGCAATGAAATAGACATCCTCCTCAAAACTAGCAGTAAAGACTCCTTCCCTAATGTTAGTAAAAAAACCCTTATCATCTAATAAAGATGTAGAGATGAGGTTTTTGTTCAGCTCCGGAATAAACAATACATCGGAGAATGTTACTATGGATGTCTTTCCTTCTACTAGCACTTTCAAATCTATCGATCCTACAAGAGTAGTGGTGACTATCCTCCCATCCCCGTACTGTATCTCTACGGTGGGAATATTTCTTATCTTAGTGAACAGGTGCCTATCTTTACACATGTGAATGGAGGCACCTGAATCTACAATCCAGCCTGCTTCACCTTTCAATCCACCGTAAACACATTTCTGCCTTCATGGAATTTCGACCTCGTTTTTTCGCCTCCAACTCCTCATCTAAAAGGAGCTCATTGTCCTAGTCCTCGGATTATGCCTCATGTACCTGTGTCACAAGGGCCTTTTTCTTTCCTCTCAGGGTACCATCGGTCTGCCCCTTCTTCAACCGAAGCTCGTTTATCTTAGTGCACTCTGCCATATAGTGTCTGTGTAGCCTCATCAAGCATCTCTTGAAATTCTCCCCGTGTCGTGCATGTGTCTAATCGAACCAAAAAACATGTAACTCAACCAGTTGTAAAGAAAAGGTGGAACAAACGATCAATGAAAATCCTCAAGCAAAAAAATTATAATACAAATCAAAAATGAACATGACAATATGAAAAAGAAATAATAGGTAGAAGGGATTAAAAAAGGTGAGTGGGAAGCCGAAAGAGAGATCCATACAGCCTGAGAAAGTAGGCAGAATCCAAACTAGAAGAGGTTGTTGAAGGGAAACCGTGCGGACTCCAGCCAAAACCGAGTGAATCAACTTGTAGGGCTTACAATAAAAGTAAAATAAAGAAAGAGAAAAACTATACGCTAAACAAACTAAGGAAGAAAAAGCCTTGCAGGGAAAAATTTGACAATTTGATTAAAGAAAAAGACAAGGGGAAAAGACAGAGAGATCTAAGTCCTCTTCGACCAATTCCTGTACTCTCAAATTATGAGAGAACAAACGTAACGCAATAGTGTAAGTACTAACGAAATAACCAACGTACTAATTTCAAACATTTGCTAACTAACCTATCATGTGAGAGTATTTCACTGTACAATTTGTGACTAGTTTGGGTCCTGGCCAATAATCGACCAGTACCATATGCCTACGTTACAAAATTCACAATCCGCGGATTAAAACCCTTCCTAACTACATGTGAATGCGTGAACCTACATGGGTTCGCGAATTAAAATACACCAATCAGCGTGCGTCGCCAAGAAATTGCACGTTGCGTCACCAATGCTTCGAAATCGTATGCCGCGTCACCAACATTTGAAAACGTACGTCGCATCACCGATATCCCAAAGTCATACGTCGCGGAATAAGTGTCTCGAAATTGTACATCGCGTCACGCCAAAACCTGCGATGGAAATCAAAAGTACGGACGCCGCCGCTCGCGCGAAAATATATCTCTTTGATACCCGCGAGATTCCCGGCGTCGCTTCGATCGAAATAATTATATGAAATTGTTTGTCGCGTCACGCCAAAATCTGCGACAGAAAACTTAAATACGAACGTGAAGTCGAAAATGAATCGTTAACGGGAATTCCAGGAAATGAAAATCGTACGGTCCAAATCGTCGCCGACGGAAATTACGGTCAACGTAGGTATGTACCGACGGTCAAAGTTGCAATGTACGGACCTGCGAACCATAATAAAACCCAAATGAAAATTAGTGTGGCGGCCGCTCATCCTTAAACCTAAATACTAACAAGAAAAGTGGCCGACGAGATGCGGCATGACAGCTATCGTGCATGTGTCTAATCGAACCAAAAAACGTGCAACCCAACCAACTGTACAGAAAAGGTGGAACAAACGAGCAATTAAAATCCTCAAGCAAAAGAATTATAATACAAAACAAAAATGAAAACGACAATATGAAAAAGAAATAACAAGTAGAACAGATAAAAGAAGGTGAGTGGGAAGTCGAAAGAGAGATCCATTAATTCCCCCCCCAGCTCATTAGCCTGCGGAGGAGCTGGCAAACACAATCGGAAGCCCGCAAAGACGTGAATCAGAAGTCTCCTCTGTAATGAGTATCCGTTTGGAATCCAGGTCCTGCGAAAAATCGTGGAAATAATTTGACGCACCCATCTTGGCATGCTCCTTAATAACCATGTAATCTGCACCCTGTGAGCTCATCATCCCATTAGAAGCCATTTTGACAATCTTGAGAATGCATGGAGAGATATTAGTATCAAATTTGTTTATACTGGCATAAGTCGGAAATGCTGTCGCTGAATGAGCCATGATAGGCAAGGGCTTACGTGCCGAAATAAGTGGAAGGCAAATTTTCCGCTCAGGAAAGTGATTCGGTCTGTAAGAGAATATCTGGTCGAGCATATTCACACCTCCGCCAACCTGAAATATAACGTCCTAGCCAACCAAACATTCGTAATCGCTACACTTAGTAACGAGCGCATGTGAAGAAATTTCAGAAAATTTTGTTTCGGTTTCTGTTTGAAACCGAAACACGAGAGGGTCCTTGGTGATTCCAAGGACCGGCTCCGTGGTACCAGCTGAAGTTAGTAACCGTGTGGTTGTAAGTTGCAACTTGTCTGCTGTGAGGCCAAGCTTCAACGCAAATCCGGATCCGAGGATCGCGAGTTTGGCTCCGGTGTCCATGAGAGGGAGGGAAGGTGCGACACCATTCACTGTGAATGAGTGTCGGCTGTTATCAAGAAAGTTGATGTGAGGATCTAACGTGCTACGTTCATCCGCTGAAATTGGTTGGATTGCCGTCAGATTGCGATTCAGTTGCAACGCGCGTAAAGCGGCGGTTGCAAGGACCTCACCCGAAATAGGAGAGGCCTTGGGCACGTCCTCAATCATGCCGAAAGGATGCTCAACCGTTCTTTGACGCGATGAGCATCTTGGATTGTACTATCCAAGATTGTAAGTGCTTCAGTTGCGATAGCTGAAGCTGTTTCTAGAAGAGGAGAACGAGTTTCTTTCTCAAAAGATAGTGGAATACGAGAGTTTGTTATTTTTCCGACTCGATTATGATACGGCGAGCCTTTGTCAAACGCGACTACTCGTTGTTGGACGGTGGAATCCCGAAGGGTTCGACCGACCAACGTTGGCATGTGAACGACCGTACGGGCCATTCCGATAAACTGTGGCTTTATCTCCGCCATGAAAGCGGCGAACTGTTCCTTCATCATAGTTGCCATAGTAGCTTACAACTCTATCTTTTCTCTCTCTTTACGAGAAATTCTAGGAGGAGTAGATTCTTTCTCGGTCTCCTTAGGCGGAGTGACCAGCTTGGCGGAACGGGCGGGAATACTCCCATTCTTGATTTGATTCTGACATGAGAACTCTGGGTTTTTAATATGGCATCGATGGGCATAATGTCCCATCTGCTGACAGTGAGTGCATGTGGCTGTCTTATCTAAACACATGCAAGCCTCATGCCCTGTTTCCCCGCAATGAAAACATAATCTGTTTCCAGGGTTAAACGGTGGAGCGCCCATAGCAGGCACCTTCGGAGGCCTACTATTGGGCCATGGGTTGCTTGGTGGGGGAAGTGGGGAAGCAACTTTCGATCGATCATGAGCTTCCCACCAACATGACTACATCTCATATTCAACCGTATATTGGGCGGCCTGGTCAAAGGTAAATTTCAAGTCGTATGTCTGCGTAAGATGACTTTGGATAAATCGTTTTGAGTGATCAGGAAACTGTCCAACAAATTTTTGGACAGCTTCCGCATCGGACATTAAGTCCGATAAGGCTTCCCGTAGCGTCTCCGTACGGGCACGTAAAGCGGGGGCGATTTCACCCGGTTTACGTTCAAAGTTCATCAGTTCTTTCACTTGATATGGATTTTGCATTCGATACTCCGCTTTTAGGAGATCGAACATGACAGAAAGGGAACCTCGCAACAGAATCGTCATCCCTAATCATGCTGGGACAGCAGCACGCGCAGCCACAGAATATTACCGAGAAATTCCTGGGACAGCGGGAACTAGGACATTACCTTAGGCATCTAGGACCTCGGGAAAAGCGGCCTGAAATGGGATATCCACTTGACCTATGACCTCTGGTGTGCCAGCGAAAGGAGGGGAAAATTTTGTCATCGCGAGTATACTATTATCATTGCGAGAATATAAGGTTAGAGCCGAACCTTTGAGGTACCGACGAAGGAGAGAGAATGCTACACGAAGATCAAATCAATCCTGATAGCGAAATGCCGAATCGCACAATGCGGTATCATAAAGCATACAGAAATGAGATAAGGACATTGAAACCTTTATCCTTGAAAAGCATAATTGCATTTTGCACATGGGGCCCTCCGTGGAGGAAGCCATGTCACAGACCAGAATATACAGGTGGGACAAAAATTAGATCAGGAGAAGACCAAAAGGAGAGGGAACTTGAGTCAGATCCCTCGAGACTCTCGTCTCGGGTTTCATCTACACATAGCGTAGAGGAGACAGAGGACAAAGAAGAGACTGACGTGAGTCCAAAACGGGTAGAGGATGTTCTCGATACCGTAACCGAAGTTATAGGAAAATTAGATGTACTTGCTAGATTGATTTGGTCTACAGGTGATTGGCGAAAAGCTACACCACTAACAGTACACCTGAAACGGAAATTAAATTATTCTAATAAGTGGGCATAAAACGAAGAGGGAAACAAAACAACGAGATGATGAACACATTTTAAACGAAATGCAACAAGTGAGAAACCACACCAAACACGCAAGTAACAATCTTAAATAGTCTTTAATAGGGCCACGATGGCCAGATCTAATCAAAAAGCCGTTAACCTCTCCCCTACAATTGAGTGGGCAAGGCCAAAGGGCCAGATCTATAAAAGCAGAAAATTGCTAAACAAACACCCGGAGGTGTAGATCTAAAGCTCCACAGGCAGAAAATAGTTGTATCCAAGGCCACCAACGCACTAATCTAACCAGAAAATTCCACGCAAAACATACAATAGGAAAAACACAAGGCCACTCACGACCAAATGGCAAGCATATAAAGCGTGAACAATGTAGATGCTCAATAGAATTGGGCTTAATGGGACCCAATCCACGCGCGAACCCTCTAAATGGTCAACCACCTATCTTTACATGCTCCTGCGCCCAGAGGGCATCGTAATACTTACAGCACACCTTTAATTATCTGGTGCTTATCAAAGGTGAGCCACAGCTGGTCGTCGCAGCTGGGGCTTTGCAGAGCGCCAAGGTGTGAATACGCTCCACAATCCGCTCCAACAATTTCCAAATAATCGAGGGAAACACCACAGCTCAACAATGCAAATTGCGAACAATAACTGAAAGCGAATCCAAAATGTGAAACCACGGAGATCTCCGTATGGTGCGGGACCGGGAAAGGAAGACTAAAAGTATCGGAAAAGATAGTATAAGTCACAAAGCAAGTTAGAATCAGGTTAGCAACATCCCAAATCCGAATTTTGCAAACTAACCCTAAAATCTGCAACCAAACCCTAAAATCTGCAACCAAACCGTAAAATCTGCGACCAAACCCTAAAATCTGCCACAAATCCAGACCTAAAAAAACTAGGAACCAAATTCTTTCATGTTTGAGAAACATGACTCGAACGATGACAAAAGGCTTACACCTTTCGTCGACGTATACGTTTACTTACCGACTATTTGCGTTTTTCGGAATGTGGAGAAAGAGGTGAAAGAAAAGGATTCGGTTTCTTTTAATGTTTCATGTGACATATTGGTGAGTGACAAAAACTTACAAAAGAAAAGAGTTATTGAAATAGGATGATTTGAAGGAAGTGAAGGGCACCCGGAAGTGGAAGTGGAAAGAACTAAAAATCGTGTGGTTATCGAAGATAGTATGGAGAAAGAAGAGAATGGAAAAGATTTGGTTTTTGTGACTCTTTCGAGTGATAGATTGGTGTGTGTAAATGACTTACAAAGAGAAAAAATTCTTGAAGAAAGGAGAGTTAGAAAAGTAAACTTCAAATTGGCAGCAGAATATTATTTAGATATGGAGAAAACGAAACTGAAAACAAATCTTAGAGAAGGGCAAAGAAAAGATGACAGGAAATTTAGAGTAAGTGAGAAAGATGATGAGAGAGAAAATGGTGAATTCACACAAGACGAGGAATTACCATCGGAGGTGGAAAATAATGTGGGCTTAAAAGTTAATGAATTCAGAGAAGGATCGGTAGAGATTGTTCAGAAAATGAGGTTAAGAAAAGACATTTATGAGAGCGGAAAAAGTTATAAAATTGGAGAAATTTGGAAAATAACAAGGAATATTAGAAAGAGGAAAGAGAAAATAAATAAAAAGGGGTTCAGAATGAAAGTATTCAGGATGCGTTCACTTAAGGGGAGTGGTAGATCTACGGAAAAAGACCAAATATTAGTGAGAAGAATCACACTTTATAGAGGTAATGAGGAGGCAACCCATGGAAAAGGTACAAATTTTATGAGGAGATCAGAATGCATTAAGAAAAGAAAAAGAAGAAACAGATTAAGGAAGACTAGCTAGAGAAGAAACCAACTCCAAAGGCGACCACACCAAAAACCCGAAAAGCCATTTTTTAGAAGGAAAAATCGAAAGCTTCTATCGGAAAAATTACATTTAAAAGAGCCAAAAATAGAGTTGTTGATTTAAGGGTATGCAAAATATAATATTTACAAGTGTAGAAATGCCAGGAGTTAAACCATCCAAAACTTAGGAGGAGTTTTGTTTTTGTGAAGTTTTAGATGTTTAGTAGTGAAAGTTGTAAAGAAGAGTTTCCGAACTTTGAATATTTTCCAGGTCCTTGCTTCAATATGTACTTCAATTAGAGTAGACAGTCTGTTCGACTGAGTGGGTAACTGAGTCTAAAGCTTTAGGTGAGTGTTGAAATTGGAAAGCTTTAGTCCTCAGTAAATGAGGTTGTGAAGGGAGTTTTAGGACTTCGAATAAATCTGGTGTAAGTCATGTAATACTGACCTGATTTAGTGTGACAGTGGCAACAATACAAAAGAGTGAAATGTACTTCTTTCGAACACGCGGCGTCAGCAGGCGCGGATCAAATGTATATGTACGATCGTGATCCATTACGGTTAAAGGTATCAACAACTGATACGAATCGAGTCGACGGACTCGATTCAAGATGGGACCACATTGGGATAATGTAGCTGGACGTGTGTCGTCCATCGTGAAAGTAGACCTTACATCTTACGGCGTTCCGCAAATTCAACCAATAAGGAATTTGATACAGTGACACACGACAAACTGTATGGATGCAAGAATGAACGGCGGATACGAATCGAATCGATGGACACGATTCGTAAGAGGACCATATTGGAACAATGTTATTGGACGCTTGTTGTCCATCGCGAAAAAACATAATTCATTTTACGACGTTCCTCAAATTATGGAAGATTCTTGTACAGAAGGTACGGTAGTCGTTCAATCCTGAGTACATCAACGACGGAGGAAATTTGACGGGACCACAGCTGACTAAGCAAGTTGTTTTGAAAAGTCAGTTTCGTGCGTAACTGCTAATTCGATTTTATATGGAGGTTTGAATAGATTCACAGATTGGGGGAGCGAACAGATTGATAATTAAAGTTACGTAAAAGACTCATTGAGTGGTGTGAACAAGCAATGATAAATGGACGGCGGATCGCGAAGCGATCCGATGTATAATAAACGGAATGTTGAAATAGGCGCCGCCGGTACGGAGCAGCTGCGACGCAGTTAAGTCAAAGCAGTTGCGGCTATTTTTATGATCCATACGGAAAGCGCAGCCAGCGCAACTACAGATAATATGAATAGGATAGATTTCAAGTAATGATGATTAAACGATAGTGGTTGCTTAGTGGTTGCTTATTGGTAGCTTAGTTTCTGACATACGAAGAGTACGATGTAAATATTCTGTACAACAGAGGTTTTTCCTTTTGACTAGTTAGGCTATTAGAGTAGATACAGTACGGCTAGTATGCCTCCGTACTCTGAGTATAACTTGCAATAACGGGTGAAATCTGACGGGACCATAGCTGACTAAGCAAGTCGCGTCGCTTTGCGCAATCGACTTGCTACCTAGAGATTTCATTTTTAATGGTACAGTCTTTTGGACGAATTCAACAAATGTTGACAAAGCAAGTGACACAATTTATGTACGGCCACCATCTGTAAATATCTGAAACAACTTTAATTTGTATGTAGTGAATTAGTTTTTAGTGTTACTTTATTGAAATTGGATAAAAGATTTAATTAGGTTTTTGGACGTAATTCCGATATAGTAGACGTACCGTTGACGTAGAGTGTCCTTATTAATGTACAGTACTTAGAAACACGTGTAGTAACTTGATTAGTGCAGGGCTCAGTAGATAACTCTATGAGTATAAAATGTAGGACTTAGTTTTATTTTCATTATCACAGCTGAGTTTTATCAAAAGAATGGCATACTTTTTTTCTGCATTTTTGACATGTTAGTGTGATCACTTTGATTGATATTTTGATGTGAAACTATGTGTAGATGTTCTATGATATAGATGTTATATGTGTGTGTAGTTTCTACCTGTTCTGGTGTTTCTGTAGAAGTCTGTGAGGAGTCTACCTAGTTGGTTTGGTAAGCTGTCAACTATTTTTGGGAATCTCTGCAGCTCATATCTTTTGGATGCCTCAGTGGAATTGGCTGTAACTTTGGGAGGTTACATTGTCTAGAATATACTGCGTGTTGGTGCAGTTTCAACTGCTTTGGTTTATTGTGGAGTAATCTATGTTGTCTGAAACACAGCTGTTGTGGAGGGTAGTTTGTGGTGCTTTCGAGAGTAATCAATGCCTGAAATAGGCTATCGACAACACTTAGGTGGAGTGGTGTCCTTCTCCGGTTCTTTAACCGGTTGAACCGGTTTTGTGGATTGAGCATGAATGCCACCACTATTAATTTGGTTCTGATAGGAAAATTTCGGGTTCTTTATATGACAACCTTGGACATAATATCCGGTTTGCTTGCAATGTGTACAAGTAGCAGTTTTGTCTAGACACATTCGGGCATCATGACCGTCTTCCCACATCGAAAACATAATCAGTTTCCGAGAGCAACAAGTGGGGTTCCCATGGTCGGGACTTTAGGATGTCGGTTGTTAGGACGAGGATTGTTCCATGGTGGAACAACCGGTTCTTTTGGTACCGCTTTAGGACGGTCATGGGCTTCCCACGAACAATTTTGCATTTCGTATTCTACGGCATGCTAGGCGGATTAGTCGAAAGTGAACTTCAAGCCGTAGGTTTAAGTCAGGTGACTCTGGATAAATTTCTTATACTGACTAGAAAACTGTCCAGCTAATTTCTGGACAGCTTCAGCATCTGACATTAAGTCCGGCAGTGCTTCACGAAGAGCTTCGATAGGAGCACGCATGGCAGGGATGGTCTCGCCTGACTTCCGTTCGAAGTTCATTAGCTCACGAACTTGGTCACCGTTTTGCATACGGTATTGCGCTTGCAACACTTTAAACATGATAGAGAGCGGATCCAAAATAGGGATGGTCATTATTGGTCGTGCTGGGATTCCAGCATGTGCCACTATAGCGAACTGTTGCGGAGTTTCTGCAACTGCTGCTGTAATAACATCACCGTTGAGATCAAGGACTTCCGATATAGCCGGTTGGTAGGAAATTTTTGGTTGTCCTATAATAGCAAGACTCCAAGCAAAAGCTGGAGAAAACTCCGTCATCGCAAGTACGGAATCATACTTGCGTGAATAAAGAGTAAGGGCTGAACCGCGAAGGTAACGGCCTAAAAGAGAGAAAGTGACCTGTAGATCAAACCGATCTTGGTACCGAAATGCAAGATCACGCATTTCGATATCGAATAACATTCAGAAATGGGATAAGGTCATGGTGTCCTTCATTCCTGAAAAATAGAAATGAAGTCGACCCTCTCCGTCGGTTGTGGAAGCCATTTCCAATAATGGAATGATTGGGGCTAACAATGAATTTGTACTTTGCGGAAACCAAAAAGATAATGAACTAGAATCCGACCCATCAAGGGAATCATGGTCAGATTCTTCCTCAAAATATGTGGAAAAAACTGATTATTAGGAAGATACAGAGGTGAGAGTGTAGAAATAAATAGTTTTATTTTGTTATTATTTTCTAGGTGTTAATATAATAGCGGAAAAAAGAACATGCAGACAGCTTGTCTTCATCTCTTCTCTCTTAGCCCCATACTTGTTGTAGTCAGTAAAGGAGAGAGAGAGTGATGGAGCCATGGCTGACCCAGCTCCATAGACAGGGTTAGAGAGTGACCTTAAGTCACTCTCTACAAAAAGGTTGAGTCCAGCAGAACTCAAACTCCCAACCGGTAGAGCGTGGAGTAGCCGTCAGCTCTAACTAGTCTGTCGTAGATGTTCGCTAGAGTATAAAGGGTGTGACTTATATTTAAAGTATGTTACGTCCTGTAATCAGATTAACGGAAATGTAAATGTAACATCATAGAACAGGATAAATTCAGTGCGGACTGGATCCCGCACGAAACAAATGAATCTCACATTTGTTTCGACGGACGACATTTAATGTCGGTTCTTATCCAACGGCATACATCTTCGCCGAGATTCCGGAATGGTCACTTTGGCGTTTTGTAACGTGGCATGACCTAGAGCCACGTGGAGAGATGACATTCGCTCATGTGAATTCCGAGGAACGTACGGACGAGTGAAAAACGTACACGCGTCCACCTAATAGCCTTGTCGTACATATGTCGTACAATAAGTACACAGGCAGTAGTACTTTTTGGTACGGTATAGTAATCTGATTGGTCCGTACTTCAGTAGATAGAAGTTATTAGAGGGAATCAGGACTTAGAAAATTTTGGTAGGTAGTCACCTCTCCCTTTGAGAGTTTGTACAAATTGGCATTTTTACTGTCTCATAACTTATGGCCTGGTTGGGCATTTTCAAAGATTCTTTTTCCTACGGACTTTGGGGAGTTTAGGCTACACATGGGTGCAGTCACATTGTCTGCTTGTCTGCTTGTGCAGCAATGGTTGCCATTGAAAATGAGTTAGTTAGTAAATATCTAGAGGCTTCCTGTATTCTGTAGTCCAATGGAGGAAATAGATTTGCAAGTTATGGGCCCACCCTCTAGGGTGCCACCCTTTAATGGATCTGGGTTCATCTATTGGGAAGCCATGATGATGGGAGCTCTGTACAAAAAACGATACTGGGGTGTCGTCAGTGGACAAGTGAAACGTCCACCTTCGGGATTTTTCCCACCTACGGTTGAGGAGGAGATGGAGTGGGGCAAGAAAGAGGGAGAGGGAGAGGCAGGTGAAGGGATGGGATCACAAAATGATGACACCCTCATAGAAGGCGATGGGTCCGATTTCGGCTCACCCCCAAATTCACCTTCCGGACTCACCGCCAGACTTACCCCGTGTGGACCACAGTATCAGCCCGGTGGTGAGATGCAAGCTCCAACACGTGTCGACAAAGGCTACACGCGTTCGTGTAATCAATTGGATGATTGCGGATTGTAATACAAACGGAAAGGAGTGCCTTATACCGAGGACCGTCAAGAAGTTTCCGGAACACTTTACGGGTGAATATTATACAAGTAAGCAATATTACCTTTTTATTCTTACCTTATATGACTTTTTACGGCGGCTTACATTAAGTGTCCCAATATAGTATTCTCTTATAATGTGGCATTTTGTATATCTCTACCTTTATGTGATCGTTAGAATTTATATTAATATTTTCCTCGCCCCCACCACATTTTATTAATGTTGTTATGTTGGATCCTCGTGCACCGACGACAACATGTCGTCGCTTGTGGTTTAAATATACTAATATTGTTAGCAGGCCGCCACATTGAAGCGCCGACGCGTGGGTGAAGAAATCGAACTGGTGAAGAAATCGAACTGGCGACGACAATTTGTCGTCGCGACAACGATAAAAGTGACAAACTAGATTACCGAGCACATTTTAATTTTTTGTCTTTAGTTAGTAAAATAAGTATGAACCTTCATATGGTCGACGAGGCTTTGTCTTTGTCTCATTGTTGGAATCGCGGAACCATTAAACCGCGTGATTTTATGATTCATTTTGGTTGTCGCACTGTTGGATTATCCAGGAAAAGAAGAGACACGATGACTTTCCTTTGTCGCGGACGACACAGTTTGTAAGTGAATTTTGCACTTCGTTGCCACTCTTTGAATCTCATAAGCAGTGAACAGCGACATCTCCTAATTTCGTTTCGTCGTCACACTGTTGGAATAATCAAATTGATTGGATTAGCGACGCCAACAACACATTATGTAAGTATATTTCAAACGCATATAATGCGTTAAAAGCTCATGCGTTATTTTTACGTACGACCTGTCATTTAGAAGACAAACTCCTGTTTTCTCTCATCCTTTTGTGTAGCCGCCTCTTTTTGTTCATATTTTTGTCACTTGTGGCTATTTTACATGGAGGGCAGCAACTAGTCGTATAGGCGACAGCGTAGTGTCTTGCCGTATCGTTGTCGCTACCCTCCATTACCTCAACGCAATCTACGACGTCGTCCAAGAGAAGAAATGGATGAGGAACGAAGGGATGGAGTGGGGAGAGAAAACCCCACAACGGAAAGGCAAACACCGAGGGGGGTAGAGAGGGAAAGAGATGCCTCGGCAACTGTGATACGAGTAAGGGGTACCGCGGAGGAATTAGCGAGAGAAAGGAAGGCGACCACTTTGCTACAAATCGGTTGGGTGCTTCGAAGGGGAGGGAGCATGAAAAGGAGGTGAGAGATGTTGAAATAAATAGTTTTTTTGTTATTTTCTAGGTCTTAATATATTAGCGGAAAAAGGAACATGTAGGCATCTTGTCTTCATCTCTTCTCTCTTACCCCCATACTTGTTGTAGTCACTGAAGGAGAGAGAAAGTGATGGAGCCATGGATGCCCCAGCTCCATAGACAGGATTAGAGAGTGACCTTAAGTCACTCACTACAAAAATGTTGAGTCCAGCAAGACTCGAACCACCGACCGGTAGAGCGTGGCGTAGCCGTCCGCTCTAACCAGTGTGTCGTAGATGTTCGCTAGAGTATAAAGGGTGTGACTTATATTTAAAGTATGTTACGTCATGTAATCCGATTAACGGAAATGCAAATGTAACATCATTGAACAGAATAAATTTAGTGCGGACTGGATCCCGCACGAAACAAATGAATCTCACATTTGTTTCGACGGACGACATTTAATGTCGGTTCTTATCCAACGGCATACATCTTCGCCGAGATTCCGGAATGGTCACTTTGGCGTTTTGTAACGTGGCATGACCTAGAGCCACGTGGAGAGATGACATTCGCTCATGTGAATTCCGAGGAACGTACGGACGAGTGAAAAACGTACACGCGTCCACCTAATAGCCTTGTCGTACATATGTCGTACAATAAGTACACAGGCAGTAGTACTTTTTGGTACGGTATAGTAATCTGATTGGTCCGTACTTCAGTAGATAGAAGTTATTAGAGGGAATCAGGACTTAGAAAATTTTGGTAGGTAGTCACCTCTCCCTTTGAGAGTTTGTACAAATTGGCATTTTTACTGTCTCATAACTTATGGCCTGGTTGGGCATTTTCAAAGATTCTTTTTCCTACGGACTTTGGGGAGTTTAGGCTACACATGGGTGCAGTCACATTGTCTGCTTGTCTGCTTGTGCAGCAATGGTTGCCATTGAAAATGAGTTAGTTAGTAAATATCTAGAGGCTTCCTGTATTCTGTAGTCCAATGGAGGAAATAGATTTGCAAGTTATGGGCCCACCCTCTAGGGTGCCACCCTTTAATGGATCTGGGTTCATCTATTGGGAAGCCATGATGATGGGAGCTCTGTACAAAAAACGATACTGGGGTGTCGTCAGTGGACAAGTGAAACGTCCACCTTCGGGAACTCCACCAAGATTTGAAGGAGTAAGGTTTCATGAAGCAACAACAACCTCAGCAGAGGAGGCAGATGATGGGGACAACAGTGTGTCTGAAAATAGGAAAGGGAAGGAGACACCCCTCACTCATATTGCCACAGTACCGGGTGCGGCGACCGTGAAGACCGCGGAGAACGATATTCAAATGTGGGAGGATGTAAACATGGCTGCTAAGAACTTGATTCAGAGGCACCTCACTCAAGCTTTGGCCACCATGTACAAGGCCAAGGTGTTGTGGGTGAGTTTGGTGGAGATTTAAAGAGCTGGAACTATTCAAGAGCTCTAGTTGGCTGAGCAAAAGCTAGTGAGTTACACTTACAAAGGAGGAAAGATGTTAGATTACTGTTATGATCTTTCTTGTTTGTATATGGAGATGGAAAGTGCCGAGTGGACAGGTATAATGAAAATGAGAGTTAACACCTTCATCATGAAGTTACCGTATGAGTTCGAGAACATAGTGTACCGAGTACAGGAATTGCCTGATAGTTCATGGAAATGGAACACAGTGGTTAGGATGATACTTGTGCAGGAAAACACAATGGAGATTAGGAGAGGAGGAAAGAGCATTAAAGCTCTAGCAGCAGGAGGGGAACGATGGGGGAAGGACTCAAAGAAACCGTACAAAGGGGAAAGAGATCATTTTGGAAGATCGAGGCCCCCAAAGGGTCTTTGTCATTTTTGCAAAAAGCCGGGACACTTCATCGCAGATTATGTCAAATTGTCAAAGCAAAGGCTCCAAGAGAACCGTGGAGGGGGTTCTTTCGTAGGGAAGAAAAAGGCACTTGTGGTTACAAAAGTGACAGGAGAAACCGATGATGAGTCTTCTGAGGAGGATGGGGAGCTCCATCTTGACGAGACTTTGGAGGAGAAGGAGATCCCTCGAAGACAGAAGTGTGCCCTTGGAGCAATTCGGGAAGCTCAACAGGAAGGATGGATCATCCACTCAGGAGCAACCATGCATATGTGTCGTGATAAGCAACTCTTCACTAAGCTAAGAAAGATCCCTACTGTAGAGATAGAGTATGGGGATGGGAGAGTGGTTACTACAGATCTAGTGGGATTAGTAGTTCTGAAAGTCTTAGTGGAGGGTAAGACTTCTATACTTACATTCTCAGATGTACTCTACATTCCTCAGCTAAGTAAAAATCTTGTCTCTACGTCTGTGTTAGATGACAAAGAGTTTGATACCTTCACTAGAAAGGGAGTCTTTACAGCTAAGTATGGCGATAAAGTTTACTTCACGGCAGATAAGGGTAGCCAAGGAATGTTTAAGCTTAATTTGAGTAATGAAAAGAAGAATGCTTACTATGTTGGTCTTCCTAAGTTGATGATTTGGCATAAGCGGTAGGGACATGTCCATTTTGATAGGTTGAAAGAAATGAAAAAGCTTGGGGTAGTAAAAGGCATTCAGTTTGGGGATAATGAAATGATGGATGATTGTAGTGGTTGTGCTCAAGGTAAGGCTCACAGACTTCCCTTTCCCAAAGTCGCCACATATAGAGGAGAGAAAGTACAAGATTTGGTCCACACAAATATTTGGGGACCTGCAAAAGTACCTTCGGTTGGAGGAAAGAGGTTTATGATGACAATAATTGATGACTAGTCTAGATACGCTTCAGTCTACTTTCTAAAAATAAAGTCTGAAGCATAAACGTACTTCAAAGAATATAAAGCCTGGAGTGAGAAGTTACACGAAACCCCCATTACGAGGATAAGGAGTGATAATGGAGGGGATATACCTCTAACCAATTTGATGAATATCTGAGAGACGAGGGAGTGCAACACGAGAAAACTGTACCATATAACTCGGAACAAAATGGGGTAGTTGAGAGGTTGAATCGAACACTAGGAGATAGTGTATGCAATATGTTGGCCGACAAGAAAGAGATTTTGGACAGAAGCAATGAATTATGCCAACTACATTAAGAATAAAGTCCTTACCTCAACTCTAGAGGGAGTGATACCTTATGAAAGATGGGTTGGAAGGAAACGAGATATCTCACACCTTAAAGAATTCGGTAGCCAAGTTTACAGTCTTGACACGGATAGGAAAAACTGGAAACTAGATGCTAAGGGAAAACCAGGATACTTTGTGGTATATGATGAGGATATTAAGGGATATAGAGTCTATTGCAATTCTGTGTCCCTTATTTGGACCAAAATTGAGGAAGCCTCTAGGTAGCTTTTGACTAACTAACTTTCATCGAGAGCAACTGCCACCCTAGTAAACAAATAGATACTCTAACCACACCCCTGTGCAGAATGAACTCCCTTGAGTCCACAGCAAAAAGAATTAGTGAAAACGCCCAATCAAGCGATTAATTATGGATTGGCAAAGATGGTAATATTTATACAAGCTTGTTGGGAAAGAGGCGGCTACCTCCTCAATCCACTAAGTCCTAAACCCTCTCACAACTCCTATCTACTGATGTACGGAACCAATCAAAGACTGTACACTACAGAAAGGTACTATGGCCGATGTACTTTCTATATGGCCTGTGTACGACAAGGCCATGTAGTGGACGCCTCTCTTCTCCGGACTTGTCCTCATGCTTCTTGGGATTCCCGCTTTCCAATGACATTTTGCCACGTGTCGCCAGGTCATGTTACATCGGAAAACCGCCAAAGCGGCTATTACGGGATCTCGGCGATGATGTGAGCCGTCAAATCCCAACCGGCTTTAATTCCCAACCGTTCAAAAACAAATGTCCGGTACACTTGTTTCGTGCGTATTTAATTCCCCAACTAGTTTCCATGTATCCTATTTGTAATTCCGTTAATCGGATTAGTCGTCTATCTAATGTTTTATACAGCTGTTGAACCCCATGTATCCTAACGGACTACTACGACAGATTGGTAAGGTTTGACGGCTATGCCTCGCCCTACCGGTCGGAAGTTCGAGTCTTTTTGGACTCAACCTTTTAGTAGAGAGTGACTTAGGTCACTCTTAAGCCCTGCCTATGGAGCTAAGGTAGCCATGGCTCCACCGCTCTCTCTCTCTTTCAGTGACTACAACAAGTATGGGGGCTAGAGAGAGAAGGTGGAGGCAGGCTGCCTTTGCTTTTTCTTTTTCATTTTTATTTTAATTATCATCTAGAAAATACCTCCTCTAAATCTAGTGATTTCAACACTCCCCTTATTTTCTAGTCTAATTTTAGTTTGTCTTTTAATCCACATTTTTCTCTACAGTATTTTAGCTTGGGAGATGGCACAAGCTTTGTCATCATATCAGCCACCATTTCTCGATCACTCATGTATACCAAATTTACAATTTTATTTTCCACTTTTTCCCTTACAAAACTCAATCTTATGTCCATATGCTTAGCTATGAAATGATGTTTTGGATTGGCTGCAATTCCAATTGCAGCTTGATTACCACAAAACACTTCATGCACTCCATTCTTCATGTACCCCAATTCTTGCAATAAAGACTTCACCCACATCAGCTCTTTCACTACAGAACAAAAGGCCATGTACTCAGCCTCCATAGTGGACTAAGCAAAAACCTTTTGTTGTTTGCTGCTCCAACAACAAGCACCTTCCCCCACATACAATACATACCCAGATGTGCATCTTCTCATAGGTGCATCCCCATAACTGGCATCACTCCAAGTAGTGATGTCAGTGTGTTCCCCTCCCAAATGCAACCATAGATCCCTAATTCCCACCAGGTATCTCATTACTCTCTTGGCTGCCTCTGAGTCTCTTTTTCTAGAATCATTAAGACTCCTACTGAGGACTCCAACTGGTGCAGCTATGTCAGGCCTTGTACAATTCATAAAGTATATCAAACTTCCTACAACATGTAAGTAAGGAATAGATTTCATAAATTGCCTCTCCTTTGGACTCATCTGATCATCTAACATTATCACTCCTCCTTCTACACACCCATCACTTACTTTCTTCAAATCTATGGGAGTGGTACAGCTGTTTGCATTCTCCATTTGAGAATTCCCAGAATATATTTAGCCTCCCCTAAATCCTTCATGTCAAATCTGCTTCTCAGAGCTTTCTTTAGCCTATTTATCTTCTCTATTGACTTACTTAATACCAGCAAATCATCCACATAAATTGCAATAAAAATCACATCATTCTCATCCTCAAACATATAAATAGAATGGTAAAAACTGATCCGATTATACCCCTAACTGGTAAAAAACTCATAATATTTCTTATTCCATTGTTTGGGGGCCTGCTTCAGTCCATACAAGGACTTTTTAAGTCTGCAGACTTTGCTTTCCTCTCCTTCTTCCACAAAACATTCTGGTTGCCGCATGAAGATATCCTCCTCCAGTTCACCGTTGAGGAAGGCGATCTTAATATCCAACTGATGTATCTCCATGTCTTTCGCTACTGCTAAACTAAGGAGAATCCTCACGGATGGGAATCAAACTACCAGAGCAAAGGTCTCCTCGTAATCTATCCCTTCTTTTTGGGTGAACCCTTTTGCCACCAGCCGAGCCTTATATCTCTCGATGGTGTTATCTGGGTTCAGTTTCAGTTTAAATACCCATTTACACCCAATAGATTTTCTGTGTGGTGGACAGTCCACCAGCTCCCAAGTATTTGCCTCCATAATTGAAGCCATCTCATCATTTATGGCTCTGACCCAACTTTCTTTCTCTGGACTGTCCATTGCCTCCGAGTATGACGGAGGCTCATCTGGGTGAGAAAGCTTTGTTACCTTGTGAACAACCTGTTTTTCTTGAAGCCGTTTGCTGCTCCTTCGTCCTCCCTCAAAGTCTGAAGCTAGAATGGAGGGAAGTCTTAGATTCCTCCAAACTGTCTCATCAGATCCCCTTTCAATGGAAATCGATTGTGACTCCTCTTCCTCTCTCACATCGAAGTGTGTAGGAATATGAGGAGATTATGGTATATCTCCCTTGAATCTGCAATCATGATTTCACTTGTGTCCCTTCCAGGAAGATCTAAGTCCTCACTCTCGGACTCAAAACTGATTCTGGTTTTCTTTGTGTATTTGAAGGGATCAAAAGACTTACCTTCATCCATGAAAACTAGATGCTTTACTAGAATGATATCTTGTTTAGATAAGTGATAGACTCTATATCCCTTGACATCCTCATCATATCCCACAAAATATCCCGGTTTCCCTTTAGCATCTAATTTCCAGTTTTCCTATCTGTGTCAAGATTGTAAACTAGACTACCGAATACTTTCAAGTGAGAAATATTCGGTTTCCTCCCAACCCATCTCTCATAAAGGGTCATTCCTTTAACGGCAGTGGTGAGGACTCTATTCTTAATGTAGTTAGCGTAGTTCATGGTCTTTGCCCAGAATCTTCTTCCTATTTTCTTATCTGCCAGCATGCTGCACACACTATCTCCCAAAGTCCGGTTAGTCCGGTTTAACCTCTCAACTACCCCATTCTGTTCTGGATTATTCGGTACAGTTTAGATGCTAAACTCCCTCATCTCTCAAATAATCCTCAAATTGGTTAGAGGTGTACTCTCCCCCATTATCACTCCTTATTCTCTTAATGGGGGTTCCGTGCAACTTCTCACTCCAGGCTTTGTATTCTTTAAAGTATTTTGGTGTTTCAGACTTTGTTTCAAGAAGTACACTCTAGAATATCTGGACCAATCATCGGTAATTGTCAACATATACCTCTTTCCCATTACCAAAGGTACTCGTGCTGGTCTCCAGATATATGTGTGGACCAGATCTAGTACTTTCTCACCTCTATATGTGGCAATTTTGGGAAAGGGAAGTCTGTCAGCCTTACCTTGGGCACAGCCACTACAATCATCCATCATTTCATTATCTCCAAACTGAATGCCTTCTACTACACCCAGCTTCTTCATTTCCCTCAGCCTGTCAAAGTGCACATGTCCCAAACGCTTATGCCAGATCATCAAGCTCGGGACACCACCATAGTAAGCACTATTTTTTTCATTACTCGGGTTAAGCCTAATCATTCTTTGGCTACCGTTATCTGCTGTGAAGTAGACTTCATCTCGATACTTAGCTGTAAAGACTCCCTTTCTAGTGAAGGTAACAAAAATCCTTGTCATCTAATACAGAAGTAGACACAAGATTCTTACTCAACTGAAGAATGTAGAGCACATCTGAGAAGGTGAGAATGGAATTCTTACCCTCCACTAAAACTTTCAGATCTACCGAGCCCAGTAGATCTATGGTAACTACTCTCCCATCCCCATACTCGATTTCCACAGTAGGGATCTTTCTAAGCTTAGTGAAGAGGTGTTTGTCACGACACATATGCATGGATGCACCTGAGTCGATGATCCATCCCTCCTTTGGAACTTCCCGAATGGCTCCCAGGGCACACCTTTGTGTCCGAGGGATGTCCTTCTCCTCTAGATTCTCGTCAAGAAGAAGCTCCCCATCCTCCTCTTCGGAGGACTCGTCCTCCTCGGTCTCTCCTTTCACTCGTGTGACCACAAGTGCTTTCTTCTTCCCTCTGGAAAACCCCCTCCACGATTTTCTTGAAGCCTCGGCTCCGATAGATTGATGCAAATAGCTATGGAAAGCCCCGGCTTTTTGCAGAAATGACAAAGGCCCTTCGGAGTCCTCGGTTCTCCAAATTGATCCTTTTCTCCTTTGAAGCTGTTATACGGCTTCATCGGATCCTTCCTCCACCAGTCCGTTCCATCAGCTAGAGCTTGAACGCTCTTTCCTCCTCTCCAGATCTCAATGGTGTTTTATTGCACAAGTATCATTCGGACCACAGTGTTCCACTTCCAAAGCACTATCATCCATTTCATGCACTCGGTACACTATATTTTCATACTCCTCCGGCAACCTCATAATGAGAGTGTTAACCTTCATCTTCATAGTGCCTGTCCATCCGGAACTTTCTATCTCCATGTAAAGACAAGAGAGATCGTTGCAATAGACCAACATCTTTCCTCCTTTGAAAGTGTAACTCGTCAGCTTTTGCTCAGCTAGATGGAGCCCCTGAATGGTGCGAGCTCTATAGATCTCCACTAAGGTCATCCACACCTCCTCGGCCTTGAAGATGTGAAGGTGAGAAGTCGCCAAAGATTGAGTGAGGTGCCTCAAAATGAAGTGTCTTGCATTCATGTTTGTGTACTCCCACATCTGAATGTCGTTTTCCTCGGTCTTCACGGCCACCGCTCCGGGTGCCATGGCAATAGGAGTGAGAGGTGTCTCCTTTCCTTTCCCCTTTTTGCACAGAATGTTGTCTCCATCATCTGTCTCCTCCGTTGGAGCAGATCCTGCTGCAAAAAACCTCACTCCTCCAAACCCTGGTGGAGTTCCTTGAGATGGGCGTTTCACTTGTCCACTCACAATACCCCAGTATCGTTTCTCACATAATGCCCCTGTCATCATAGCTTCCCAGTAAATGAACCCAAATCCGTTAAATATGGGCACCCTAGAGGGTGGGCCCATAACCTTCAATTCAGTGTCCCCCATTTGGACCAAAATTGAGGAAGCCTCTAGGTAGCTTTTGACTAACCCACTTTCAACGAGAGCAACTGCCACCCTAGCAGACAAATTGATAATCTAACTACACCCCTGTGCTGTATGGACTCCTTTGAGTCCACAGCAAAAAAGAATTACTCAAAACGCCCAACAGGCGATTAATTATGCATTGGCAAAGATGGTAATATTTATACAAGCTTGTTGGGAGAGAGGCAGCTACCTCCTCAATCCACTAAGTCTTAAACCCTCTCACAACTCCTATCTTCTGATGTACGGAACCAATCAGAAGACTGTACAGTACAGAAAGGTACTATGGCCGATGTACTTTCTGTACGACCTGTGTACGACAAGGCCATGGAGTGGACGCATGTCTTCTCCGGACTTGTCCTCATGCTTCTTGGGATTCACGCTTTCCAATGACATTTTGCCACGTGTCGCCAGGTCATGTTACATCGGAAAACCGCCAAAGCGGCTATTACGGTATCTCGGCGATGATGTGAGCCGTCAAATCCAAACCGGTTTTAATTCCCAACCGTTCAAAAACAAATGTCCGGTACACTTGTTTCGTGCGTATTTAATTCCCCAACTAGTTTCTATGTATCCTATTTGTTATTCCGTTAATCGAATTAGTCCTCTATCTAATGTTTTAAATAGCTGTTAAACCCCATGTATCCTAACGGACTACTACGACAGACTGGTAAGGTTTGATGGCTACGCCTCGCCCTACCGGTTGGAGGTTCGAATCCTGCCGGACTCAACCTTTTTGGTTGAGAGTGACTTAGGTCACTCTTAAGCCCTGCCTATGGAGCTAAGGTTGCCATGGCTCCACCGCCCTCTCTCTCCTTCAGTGACTACAACAAGTATGGGGGCTACAGAGAGAAGGTGGAGGCAGGCTGCCTCTGCTTTTCTTTTTCCTTTTTATTTTAATTAGGACCTAGAAAATACCTCCCCGAAATCTAGTGATTTCAACATCTATGACTTAGCAAAGAAAGATATCATTCTGGTCAAACAATTAGTTGTCATGGATGAAGGGAAGTCATTTGACCCCTTCAAATATACAAAGAAGATAAGAATCAGATTTGAGTCCAGAGTGAGGAAAACTCGGTCTTTCTCGTGAGGGACATAAGTGAAATTGTGATTGCAGATTCAGGGGAGATTCGAGATACATGAGACTCACCGGAAACCTCACATACTTGTATGGACTTCGAGGAGATAGAAGGCGTGGGACAGAAACCGGCTTCTATGGACAAGGGAGTCGATGAGACAGTAAGGACAAATCCAAGACTTCCATCCATTCCAGCTTCGGAGTTTGAGGGAGGGAGAAGGAGCAGCAAAAGGATACAAGAAAAACGGGCCGCTCATATGGTAACTAAGCTATCTCACACAGACGAGCTTCAGTCTTTCTCGGAGGCAATGAAAAGTCTGGAGAAAGAAAGATGGATTAGAGCCATATTGTAGAAATTAATGATCCGTTTAAAGTGTTTTATAGGTCTAAATAGAAATATAGAAAGAAGTCGAGGCAGTCTACCTCTAACTTCTCTCTCCAACTCTCAAACTTGTCGCAGTCACTGAGAAATTGGAGAGGAAGCTAGAGTCATGGCTTCCTAGGCTATCCAGAGGTTTACGGGAAATATATATTGGTTAGGGGTTTATTTACTAAAAAGATATGTGTCGGCCGCAAGATTTGAACCTGGTACCTTCTGGACGACCAGCAACCGGCAGACAGTAACCTTAGCCGTTAAGTCTTCAAGTAGAAAAAGTACTATATGGTTTGATATTTAATTAAATATTAAAACGTAGGATAATTCATTTAACTGTAATTGTTACGAGATACATAGATCCAGTAATGTAAAAGTACGAATTACGGTACGGATAAGAAACCAATACCGCGCAGTTATTTCTTTAGCGAAATGAATACTGCGCATGAATTTATTACGGCTATGATTAAATGTGAATTTAATCAAACGGCCGGAATTTAGGCCGAGATCGCGGAAGAGGATTTCAGCGGTTTTTGGTCATCGCCACATCGAATGACACGTGGCGGAATGACATTGGATCGCGGCATCTCCGAGGATTAAGGGAGTGAATCTAAACATACCAAGTGTCGACATTTACGCCATGTCGTACAATGCCCGTACAGAAAGTACACCGGCAGCTGTACTTTTATGTACGGAAGTTTAATCTGATTGGTTCCGTATATCAGTAGATAGAGTCTGTGAGAGAGACAAGACTAAGAAAAATTAGGAGATAGAATCCCCTCTCCCAGAGAGCTTCTGTACAAAAGGTCAACTTTGACCCTCCATAACTTACTGCTCAAGGGAGCAAATTCAGAGATTCTTTTTGCTATCAACTCAGGGGAGTCTTGCTTTTACAAGGGTGAAGGTGGTTAGAATTATTGTCTGCCACGGTTGTAGTTGTTCTTGCTGAAACACAAAGGGGTCAGGTGTAGAAATTAATGGTTTTTAAAGTATTTTCTAGGTCTGAATAGAAATAAGAAAGAAGCCAAGGTAGTCTACCTCTAACTTCTCTCTCCAACTCTCAAACTTGTCCAATCACTGAGAAATTGGAGAGGAAGCTAGAGCCATGGCTACCTTGGCTATCCTGAGGTTTACAGAAAATATATATTAGTGATTTATTAAGTAAAAAGATATGCGGCGGCCACAGGATTTGAACCTGGTACCTGCCGGACTGCAAGCTGCTGGTAGACGGTAACCTTAGCCGTTAAGACTTGAACTAGTGTTAAGTACTATATGGTTTGATAATTAATTAAACATTAATACGTGGGATAAATCATTTAACTGTAATTGTTTACGGGATACATAGAACTGGTAGTCTAAAAGTACGGATTGCGGTACGGATAAGAAATCAATTCTGCGCACTGATTTCGTAAGCGAAACAAATACCGCGCATGTATTTATTACAGCAACAGTCAAATGTGAATTTAATCGGACGGCCGAAATTAGCGCCGAGATCGCGGAAGAAGAATTCGGCGGTTTGTGGTCATCGCCACATCGGATGACACGTGGCGAAATTACATTGGATCGTGGTATCTCCGGAGATTACGTCACCGAATCTAGATATGACATGTGTCGACATTAACGCCATGTTGTACAATTTCCGTACGTAAAGTACATCGGCGGTTGTACTTTTGTGTACGGAACTGTAATCTGATTGGCTCCGTACATCAGTAGATAGAGTATGTGAGAGAGATAGAACTTAGAAAAATTAGGAGATAGGATCCTCTCTCCAAAACAGCTTCTATACAAAAGGTCAACTTTGACCCTCCATAACTTATTGCTCAAGGGAGCAAATTCAGAGAAAAAAAATCTTTTTGCTATCGACTCAAGGGAATCTTGCCTTCACAGGGGTGCACGTGGTCACAGATTTTGACTACCAGGGTGACACTTGTTCTTGCTCAAACACAAAGGGGTCAAGATTATCCTAGAGGCTTCTTGGAAACTGTCCACTCTGAGGACTTATGGAGGTCTCAGAGTTTCAGGTTATGGGCCCACCCTCTAGGGTACCAATCTTTAATGAAACTGGATTCATATACTGGGAAAGTATGATGATAGGAGCTTTATGCGAAAAAAGGTTTTGGGGGATAGTGAGTGGACAGTTGGGGCGTCCATCAAGTCTTGGAATTCCTCTAGGGTTTGGAGGAAGCAGATTCACCAGGAAAGAGGATCCACCTTCAACGGAGGAAACAAAAGAAGGAGAGGTGGTGGACAAAGGAAAGGAGAAGGAGACGACCACACCAATAGCAACTGGTTCGGCATTCATGTCACCTATTCCAAGGAACGAGGAGAATGATCCTGAAACCTGGGACTTCAACAATATGGAGGCAAAACACTTCATCCTACGCCATCTCACTCAAGGACTTGCATGTCCTCATTTGCAGGTAGAAAGGGCATCCGATCTTTGGATGGCTCTCATAGAGATGTACCGAAGTGGTACGATTCAGCAACAACAGTTGGCTGATCAGAAAGTTAAGGAGTATGTATACAAAGGGGGAAATATGTTGGATTTTTGCAATGAGCTTGCTACACTCTTCATGGAGCTAGAGAGTGCGGGAAAAGATTTTAGTGAAAAATAAAAAGTTAACTCTTTACTGATGAAGTTACCCGATGAGTTCGAGAACATAGTCAACCGTGTGCAGGACTTGCCGGACTCAAGGTGGATATGGAACTTAGTGGTAGGGATGATTCTCGTTCGAGAGAATACGATTGAGATCCGAAGGGGAGGAAAGAGTGGCCAAGCCTTGGCAACAGCGACCGATTGGAGGAATAAGGATTCCAGGAAATCGGTCGGAAACTATCGGGGTAGGGAGTAGAAAAAACAGGCCGACGAGTTCGAACCAAGGGCTCCCAAAGGTTTATGTCATTTTTGTAAGAAACCGGGGCACTATATAGCAGAGTCCACTAAGCTAACCGAGTTTTGGTTAAAGGAGGGGTAGACCGGTGGTACCACGAGAGGAAAGAAAAAGGCCCTTGTCACACAGGTACTTGAGGCGGAATCCAAGGACGAGGACGATGAGCTTCTTTTGGATGAGGAGTTGGAGGCGAAAAATGAGGTCCAAATTCCACGAAGGCAAAAATGTGCTTACGGTGGATTGAAAGGTGAAGCAAGCTGGATTATAGATTCAGGTGCCTCCATGCACATGTGTAACGATTGGCACCTGTTCATTAAGATATAAAGATTCCCACCGTAGAGATAGAGTACGGGGATGGGAGGATAGTCACCACTACTCTTGTAGGATCGGTAGATCTGAAAGTGTTACTAGAAGGAAAGACATCCATATTAACATTCTCTGATGTATTGTTTAATCCGGGAACCTTATCTCTACATCAGTATTAGATGATAAGGGTTTTTTCACTAGCACTAGGGAAAGAGTCTTTACTGCTAGTTTTGAGGAGGATGTCTATTTCATTGCTGAGAAAGGTAGCCATGGGATGTTTAGGCTGATTTTGAGTAATGAAACGAAGAAACTTTATTATGCTGGTGTTCATGATATTATGATGTGGCATAAGAGGCTTGGGCATGTGAATCTAGGTAAGTTAAGAGAGATGAAAAAGATGGGAGTGGTGGAAGGGATTCAGTTCAGTGAGAGTGATGATATAAGTGATTGTAGTGGATTTGCTCAAGGTAAAGCACACAGATTACCATTTCCTAAAACAGCCGCCTATAAGGGAGAAAAAATTCTAGATCTAGTACACACAGATAATTGGGGACCGGCTAAAGTGCCCTCACCCGGGGGGAAGAGATTTATGATGTCTTTCAAAAAATTCTAGATCTAGTACACACAGATAATTGGGGACCGGCTAAAGTGCCCTCACCGGGGGGGAAGAGATTTATGATGACTATCACTGATGATTGGTCTCGGTATTCCCGGGTGTATTTTTTGAAAAACAAGTTAGAAGCTCAGGATTGTTTTAGACAATATAAAGCATGGAGCAAAAAACTCCATGAAACTCCAATCAAGAGAGTAAGGAGTGACAATGGTGGAGAGTATACTTCTAACCAGTTTGAGGATTTTTTGAGGGAAGATGGGGTCCAACACCAAAAGACAGTTCCAAAAAATTCGGAACAGAATGGGGTAGCTGCAAGGTCAAATAGAATACTAGATAATGGTAGTGCTAGAAGTATGTTGTCAGATAAAAAGATAGGAAAAAGGTTTTGGGCAGAAGCAATGAACTGTGCTAATTACCTCAAAAATAGAGTTCTTACTTCAGCTATAAAAGATCAAACACCTTATGAGAGATGGACAGGCGGGAAACCAGACATATCTCACTTAAAGGTTTGGGCAGTCAAGTATTCAGTCTAGATACAGATTGGTCTAATTGGAAGCTAGATCCTACAAAGCCCGATTAGTGGCAAAGGGATTTACACAAAAGGAAGGAATTGACTACGAGGAAACCTTTGCTCCGGTGGTCAGATTTCCCTCCTTCCGCATACTTCTCAGCCTGGCAGCAGCGGAATACATGGAAGTGCACTAGATGGACATCAAGACATCCTTTTTGCATGGAGAATTGGAAGAGGAGATCTTCATGCGACAACCCGAAGGGTTTGTGGAGGAAGGAGAGGAGAGTAACGTATGTTGGCTGATTAAATCTCTTTATGGTTTGAAACAGGCGCCTCAACAATGGAATAAAAAGCTTAATGAGTTTCTTACCGATCTAGGATATATCCAGATCAGCTCAGATCACTCAATCTACGTCTTCGAAGATGAGGAAGGTTTTATGTTTATTGCAATTTATGTTGATGATTTGCTTGTTTTAAGTAAATCAATGAAAAAAATTAATAAACTGAAAACCGATCTTAAAGGGAGATTTGAAATGAAGGATATGGGGGAAGCAAAATATATTTTGGGAATTCAAGTAGAGAGAGACCGAAAAAGGAAAATTATAAGACTGACTCAAAAAGAAGCAATAGGGAACATGCTTGAAAAATTTCAAATGAATAAAGCTAATAGTTGTACAAATCCAATGGAGTTGAAGAAGGGAAGTGAGGGGAGTGAGGAAGAAGGAGTCATAGTCTTAGACAAGGAATTATCTCCTGAAGAACAGAAGTTCATGCAGACTATTCCTTATAGGCAAGTAGTGGGAAGTCTAATCCATTTTATGAATTGTATACGGTCGGATTTAGCTGCAGCTGTAGGAGTGCTGAGTAGAAGTCTAAATGCTCTCACTAAGAGGGATTGGGAGGCGGCTGAGAGAGTCCTTAGATATTTGATAGGAACTACGGATCTATGGTTGCATTTGGGTGGGGAGAATACTGACATCACTACTTGGAGTGATGCCAGTTATGGTGTTGCTCCGATGAGGAGATGCACTTCTGGATATGTATTATATGTGGGTGATGGGGCTTGCTGTTGGAGTAGCAAACAACAAACAGTTATTGCTCAGTCCACCATGGAGGCTGAGTATATAGCCTCTTGCTCTGCTGTAAAAGAATTGATGTGGGTCAAGTCTTTGCTTGGTGAGCTTGGTTACCTTAAGAGTGGTGTGCATAATTTTTTTTGTGATAATCAGGCAACAATCGCTATTTGTGCCAATCCTAAACATCATTTTAAAGCCAAACACATGGACATTAGACCCAGCTTTGTTAGAGAGAAAGTAGAAAACAAAATAATCAGTTTAGAGTACCGACCAGTTAGTGAGATGGTAGCAGATATGATGACCAAACGTGTGCCTTCCCCTAAGCTAATTTTCTGCGGGGAGAAGTGTGGTCTGAAATTAGAGATTGACTAGAAAATAAGGGGAGTGTAGAAATTAATGGTCCGTTTAAAGTATTTTCTAGGACTAAATAGAAATATAGAAAGAAGCCGAGGTAGTCTACCTCTAACTTCTCTCTCCAACTCTCAAACTTGTCGCAGTCACTGAGAAATTGGAGAGGAAGCTAGAGTCATGGCTACCTAGGCTATCCAGAGGTTTACGGGAAATATATATTAAATAGGGGTTTATTTACTAAAAAGATATGTGCCGGCCGCAGGATTTGAACTTGGTACCTGTCGGACGGCAAGCAACTGGCAAACGGTAACCTTAGCCGTTAAGTCTTTAAGTAGTGTTAAGTACTATATGGTTTGATATTTAATTAAACATTAATACGTAGGATAAATCATTTAACTGTAATTGTTACGAGATACATAGATCCAGTAATGTAAAAGTACGAATTACGGTACGGATAAGAAACCAATACCGCGCAGTTATTTCTTTAGTGAAATGAATACCGCGCATGTATTTATTACGGCTACGATTAAATGTGAATTTAATCGGACGGCCGGAATTTACGCCGAGATGGCAGAAGAGGATTTCGGTGGTTTTTAATCATCGCCACATCGGATGACACGTTGCGGAATGACATTGGATCGCGGCATCTCCGAGGATTAAGGGAGTGAATCCGGATATACCACGTGTCGACATTTAAGCCATGTCGTACAGTGTCCGTACAGAAAGTACACCGGCAGCTGTACTTTTATGTACGGAAGTGTAATCTGATTGGTTCAGTACATCAATAGATAGAGTTTGTGAGAGAGATAGGACTTAGAAAAATTAGGAGATAGGATCCCATCTCCCAGAGAGCTTCTGTACAAAAGGTCAACTTTGACCCTCCATAACTTACTGCTCAGGGGAGCAAATTCAGAGATTCTTTTTGCTATCGACTCAAGGGAGTCTTGCCTTTACAAGGGTGAAGGTGGTTAGAGTTATTGTCTGCCACGGTTGCAGTGGTTCTTGCTGAGACACAAAGGGGTCAGGGTCATCCTAGAGGCTTCTTGGAAGCAGTCCACTCTGAGGACTTATGGAGGTCTCAGAGTTTCACATATATGATGAGATGGCCTCTATCATGGAAGCGAATACTTAGGAACTAGCCGATTGTCCTCCAGACATAAAACCTATTGGGTGTAAATGGGTATTTAAACTAAAACTGAACCCAGATAATACCATTGAGAGATATAAAGCTCGATTGGTAGCGAAAGGATTCACCCAAAAGGAGGGGATTGACTATGAGGAGACCTTTGCTCCAGTTGTTCGGTTCCCATCAGTAAGGATTCTCCTCAGTCTGGCAGCAGCGGAAGATGTGGAAATACACCAAATGGACATTAACTTTGCTTTTCTTAATGGTGAGTTAAAGGAAGAAATTTTCATGAGGCAACCCGAGGGGTTCGTGGAAGAAGGAGAAAAGAGCAAAGTCTGCAGGCTCGTAAAGTCCTTATATGGACTGAAGCAGGCTCCCGACAATGGAATAAGAAACTAGATGAGTTTCTCAATGGTCTGGGATATATCGAGATCAGCTTTGACCATTCTATCTATATGTTTGAAGATGAGAACAATGTCATTTTTATTGCAATTTTTGTGGATAATCTGCTTGTGTTGAGTAAATCTTTGGAAAAAATCAATAAGTTAAAGAAAGATCTTACAAGCAGATTTGATATGAAGGATTTAGGGGAGACAAGATATATTTTGGGGATTCAAATAGAGAGAGATAGGGGGAAAAAGATTATCAAAATTACTGAGAAAGAAGCAAAACGTAACATGCTTGAGAAATTCCAGAAGGAAAATACAAATAGTTGTACCACTCCTATGGAATTGAAAAAAGTAAGTGATGGGAGTGTAGAAGGAGGAGTAATGATCCTAGATTATCAGATGAGTCCAGAGGAGAAAGAGTTTATGAAATCTATCCCTTATAGACAGGTCGTAGGAAGTTTAATCTATTTCATGAACTGTACCAGGCCGGACATAGCGGCAGCAATTGGAGTGCTCAGTAGGAGTCTTAATGATCCTCGGAAGAGAGACTGGGAGGCAGCCAAGAGAGTCATGAGATATCTGGTGGGACCTAGAGAGTTATGGTTGCATTTGGTGGGAACTAGAGAGTTATGGTTGCATTTGGGAGGGGATCACACTGACATCACTACTTGGAGTGGTGCTAGTTATGGGGACGCACCTATGAGAAGATGCACTTCTGGGTATGTGTTGTATGTTGGGGAAGGTGCTTGCTGTTGGAGCAGTAACCAACAAAAGGTGGTTGCTTAGTCTACTATAGAGGCTAAGTATATGGCGTCTTGTTCTGATGTAAAAGAACTAATGTGGGTGAAATCATTGTTGCAAGAATTGTCATATATGAAGGAGGGAGTGCATAAAGTTTTTTGTGATAATCAAGTTGCAAATGCAATTGCAGCCAATCAAAAACACCATTTCAAAGCAAAACATATGTACATAAGATTAAGCTTCGTGAGAGAAAAAGTTGAAAATAAAATTTTAAATCTACTGTATAGACCTGATGAAGAAATGGTGGCAGACATGATGACCAAACCAATGCCCTCTCCTAAATTAGAAAATTGTCGGGATAAATGCGGGTCGAAAGAAAACTTAAAATTAGACTGAGTGTTGAAATAAATAGCTTTTTTGTTATTTTTTAGGTCTTAATATATTAGCGGAAAAAGGAACATGCAGGCAGCTTGTCTTCATCTCTTCTCTCTTACCCCCATACTTGTTGTAGTCACTGAAGGAGAGAGAGAGAGTGATGGAGCCATGGCTACCCCAGCTCCATAGATAGGGTTATAGAGTGAACTTAAGTCACTCTCTACAAAAATGTTGAGTCCAGCATGACTCGAACCACCGACCGGTAGAGCGTGGCGTAGCCGTCCGCTCTAACCAATCTGTCATAGATGTTCGCTAGAGAATATAGGGTGTGACTTATATTTAAAGTATGTTACGTCCCGTAATCCGATAAACGGAAATGAAAATGTAACATCATAGAATAGGATAAATTTACCGCCGACTGGATTCCGCACGAAACAAATGAATCTGACATTTGTTTCGACAGGCGACATTTAATGTCGGTTCTTATCCAACGGCATACGTCTTCGCCGAGATTCCCAAATGGTCACTTTGGCGTTTTGTGACGTGGCATGACCTGGAGGCACGTGGAGAGATGACATTCGGTCATGTGATTTCCGAGGAACGTACGGAGAGTGAAAAACGGACACGCGTCCACTTAATTGTAGAAACTAATGGTTTTAAAGTATTTTCTAGGTCTGAATAGAAATAAAGAAGCCGAGGCAGTCTACCTCTAACTTCTCTCTCCAACTCTCAAACTTGTCGCAGTCACTGAGAAATTGGAGAGGAAGCTAGAGCCATGGCTACCTAGGCTATCCTGAGGTTTACGGGAAATATATACTAGTTAAGGGATTATTTAATAAAAGGTATATGCCGGCCACAGGATTTGATCCTGGCACCTGCCGGCCGACAACCAAGAATAGCCGGTAGCCTTAGCCGTTAAGTCTAGCAGTAGTGTTACGTATTATATAGTACGATAGTTACTTAAACATTAATACGTAGGTTAAATCATTTAACTGTAACTGTATACAATATTCATAGATCCGGTAATGTCTAAGTACGGAATACGGTACATGCACGAAATCAATACCGCGCATTTATTTCGTAAGTTAAACGAATACCGCGTATGTATTTATTACGGCTACGATTAAATTAGATTCTAATCGGACGGCCGAAATTAGCGCCGAGATCGCGGAAGAAGATTTCAGCGGTTTGTGGCCATCGCCACATCGGATGACGCGTGGCGAAATTACATTGGATCGTGAAATCTCCGGAGATTATGGCACCGAATCCGGATATGACATGTGTCGACATTTAGGCCATGTCGTACAATGTTCGTACATAAAGTACACCGGCAGCTGTACTTTTGCGTACGGAACTGTAGTTTTATTGGTTCCGTACATCAGTAGATAGAGTCTGTGAGAGAGATAGGACTTAGAAAAATTAGGATATAGGACCCTCTCTCCCAGAGAGCTTCTGTACAAAAGGTCAACTTTGACCCTCCATAACTTACAGCTCAGGGGAGCAAATTCAGAGATTTTTTTTGCTATCGACTCAGGGGATTCTTGCGTTCACAGGGGTGCAGGTGGTCAGAGTTTTTGTTTGCCAGGGTGGTAGTTATTTTTGCTGAAACACAAAGGGGTGAGGATTATCCTAGAGGCTTTTTGGAAGCTGTCCACTCTGAGGACTTATGAAGGTCTCAGAGTTTCAGGTTATGGGCCCACCCTCTAGGGTACCAATCTTTAATGGATCTGGATTCATATACTGGGAAAGTATGATGATAGGAGCTCTATGCGAAAAAAGGTTTTTGGGGATAGTGAGTGGACGGCTGAGGCGTCGATCAAGTCTTGGATTTCCTCCAGGGTTTAGAGGAAGCAGATTCATCAGGAAAGAGGATCCACCTTCAACGGAGGAAACAAAAGAAGGAGAGGTGGTGGACAAATGAAAGGAGAAGGAGACGACCACACCAATAGCAACTAGTTCGGCATTCATGTCACCTATTCCGAGGAACGAGGAGAATGATACTGAAACCTGGGACTTCAACAATATGGCGGCAAAGCACTTCATCCTACGCCATCTCACTCAAGGACTTGCATGTCCTCATTTGCAGGTAGAAAGGGCATTTGATCTTTGGATGGCTCTTATAGAGATGTACCGAAGTGGTACGATTCAGCAACAACAGTTGGCTGATTAGAAAGTGAAAAAGTATGTATACAAAGGGGGAAATATGTTGGATTTTTGCAATGAGCTTGCTACACTCTTCATGGAGCTAGAGAGTGCGGGAAAAGATTTTAGTGAAAAAGAAAAGGTTAATTGTTTACTGATGAAGTTACCTGATGAGTTCGAGAACATAGTCAACCGTGTGCAGGACTTGCCGGACTCAAGGTGGATATGGAACTCAGTGGTAGGGATGATTCTCGTTTGAGAGAATACAATTGAGATCCGAAGGGGAGGAAAGAGTGGCCAAGCCTTGGCAACAGCGACTGATTGGAGGAACAAGGATTCCCGAAAACTGGTCGGAAACTATGGGGGTAGGGAGCAGAAAAAACAGGCCGACGAGTTCGAACCAAGGCTCCCAAAGGTTTATGTCATTTTTGTAAGAAATCGGGGCACTATATGGCAGAGTGCACTAAGCTAACCGAGCTTCGGTTAAAAGAGGGGCAGATCGGTGGTACCCCGAGAGGAAACAAAAAGGCCCTTGTCACACAGGTACTTGAGCCGGAATCCGAGGACGAGGACGATGAGCTCCTTTTGGATGAGGAGTTGGAGGCAAAAAATGAGATCGAAATTCCACGAAGGCAGAAATGTGCTTACGGTGGATTGAAAGGTGAAGCAGGCTGGATTGTAGATTCAGGTGCCTCCATGCATATGTGTAAGGATAGACCCCTGTTCACTAAGATAAGAAAGATTCCCACCATAGAGATATAGTACGGGGATGGGAGGATAGTCACCACTACTCTTGTAGGATCGGTAGATTTGAAAGTGTTAGTAGAAGGAAAGACATCCATATTAACAATCTCCGATGTATTGTTTATTCCGGAGCTGAACAAAAATCTTATCTCTACATCAGTATTAGATGATAAGGGTTTTTTCACTAGCACTAAGGAATGAGTCTTTACTGCTAGTTTTGAGGAGGATGTCTATTTCATTGCTGAGAAAGATAGCCATGGGATGTTTAGGCTGATTTTGAGTAATGAAACGAAGAAACTTTATTATGCTGGTGTTCATGATATTATGATGTGGCATAAGAGGCTTGGGCATGTGAATCTAGGTAAGTTAAGAGAGATGAAAAAGATGGGAGTGGTGGAAGGGATTCAGTTCAGTGAGAGTGATGATATAAGTGATTGTAGTGGATTTGCTCAAGGTAAAGCACACAGATTACCATTTCCTAAAACAGCCGCCTATAAGGGAGAAAAAATTCTAGATCTAGTACACACAGATAATTGGGGACCGGCTAAAGTGCCCTCACCCGGGGGGAAGAGATTTATGATGTCTTTCAAAAAATTCTAGATCTAGTACACACAGATAATTGGGGACCGGCTAAAGTGCCCTCACCGGGGGGGAAGAGATTTATGATGACTATCACTGATGATTGGTCTCGGTATTCCCGGGTGTATTTTTTGAAAAACAAGTTAGAAGCTCAGGATTGTTTTAGACAATATAAAGCATGGAGCAAAAAACTCCATGAAACTCCAATCAAGAGAGTAAGGAGTGACAATGGTGGAGAGTATACTTCTAACCAGTTTGAGGATTTTCTAAGGGAAGATGGGGTCCAACACCAAAAGACAGTTCCAAAAAATTCGGAACAGAATGGGGTAGCTGAAAGGTCAAATAGAACACTAAGTGATAGTGCTAGAAGTATGTTGTCAGATAAAAAGATAGGAAAAAGGTTTTGGGCAGAAGCAATGAACTGTGCTAATTACCTCAAGAATAGAGTTCTTACTTCAGCTATAAAAGATCAAACACCTTATGAGAGATGGACATGCCGGAAACCAGACATATCTCACTTAAAGGTTTTCGGCAGTCAAGTGTTCAGTCTAGATACTGATCGGTCCAATCGGAAGCTAGATCCTAAAGGAAAACCGGGATACTTATTAGGATATGATGAGGATGTTAAAGGATATAGAGTTTATGATCTAAAAAGGGAAGATATAATCCTAGTAAAGCATCTAGTAGTTATGGATGAAGGAAAGTCTGTTGATCCCTTCAAGTATACGAAGTCAGTAAAAATCAGATTTGAGTCAGAAAATTCCGATGACTTTGAGCTTCCTAACTATCCAGGTTTTAGAGAAGATGACATTCTTGCAGGTACAAATCAGACCGAAAAGGACTTGGCTGTGGAAACTCCAGTGACAACTCTACCCGAAGTGGAAGACGTGGTGGAAATTGTTTCGGAATCAAGGGATAGGGGAGAAGCCGAGTTTGTTCAAAAGAATCCACGAGAACCATCTATTTCGGCCTCAGATTTTGAGGGGGGGAGGAGAAGTAGCAAAAGACTGCAAGAAAAGCAGGCTAATAACAGGGTAACTAAACTATCTCATCAAGATGAACCTCAAACTTATGGAGAGGCGATGACTTGTCCAGAAAGAAACCGGTGGAAGACAGCCATCAATGAGGAGATGGCCTCAATCATGGCAGTCGATACTTGGGAGCTGGTGGATTGTCCACCTAACCAAAAACCAATCGGTTGTAAGTGGGTTTTCAAATTAAAACTGAACCCAGATAACACAATCGAGCGCTACAAGGCCAGATTAGTGGCAAAGGGATTTACACAAAAGGAGGGAATTGACTACGAGGAAACCTTTGCCCCGGTGGTCAGATTTCCCTCCGTCCGCATACTTCTCAGTTTAGCAACAGCGGAAGACATGGAAGTGCACCAGATGGACATCAAGACAGCCTTTTTGCACGGAGAATTGGAAGAGGAGATCTTCATGCGACAACCCGAAGGTTTTGTGGAGGAAGGAGAGGAGAGTAAGGTATGCCGACTGATTAAATCTCTTTATGGTTTGAAACAGGCGCCTCGACAATGGAATAAGAAGCTTGATGAGTTTCTTACCGGTCTGGGATATATTCGGATCAGCTCAGATCACTCAATCTATGTTTTCGAAGATGAGGAAGGTTTTATATTTATTGCAATTTATGTTGATGATTTGCTTGTTTTAAGTAAATCAATGGAAAAAATCAATAAACTGAAAACCGATCTTAAAGGGAGATTTGAAATGAAGGATATGGGAGAAGCAAAATATATTTTGGGAATTCAAGTAGAGAGAGACCGAAAAAGGAAAATTATAAGACTGACTCAAAAAGAAGCAATAGGGAACATGCTTGAAAAATTTCAAATGGATAAAGCTAATAGTTGTACAACTCCAATGGAGTTGAAGAAGGGAAGTGAGGGGAGTGAGAAAGGAGTCATAGTCTTAGACGAGGAAATATCTCCTGATGAAGTTCATGCAGACTATTCCTTACAGGCAAGTAGTGGGAAGTCTTATCTATTTTATGAATTGTACCCGGCCGGATTTAGCTGCAGCTGTAGGAGTGCTGAGTAGAAGTCTAAATGCTCCCACTAAGAAGGATTGGGAGGCAGCTAAGAGAGTCCTTAGATATTTGATAGGAACTAGGGATCTATGGTTGCATTTGGGTGGGGAGAATACTGACATCACTACTTGGAGTGATGCCAGTTATGGTGATGCTCCGATGAGGAGATGCACTTCTGGATATGTATTTTATGTGGGTGATGGGGCTTGCTGTTGGAGTAGCAAACAGCAAAAGGTTATTGCTCAGTCCACCATGGAGGCTGAGTATATGGCCAGTCCACCATGGAGGCTGAGTATATGGCCTCTTGCTCTGTTGTAAAAGAATTGATGTGGGTCAAGTATTTGCTTGGTGAGCTTGGTCATCTTAAGAGTGGTGTGCAGAAAATATTTTGTGATAATCAGGCAGCAATGGCTATTTCTGCAATCCTAAACATCATTTTAAAGCCAAACACATGGACATCAGACTCAGCTTTGTTAGAGAGAAAGTAGAAAACAAAATAATCAGTTTAGAGTACAGACCAGATAGTGAGATGGTAGCAGATATGATGACCAAACCTGTGCCTTCCCCTAAACTAATTTTCTACAGGGAGAAGTGTGGTCTGAAATTAAAGATTGACTAGAAAATAAGGGGAGTGTAGAAATTAATGGTTTTAAAGTATTTTCTAGGTCTGAATAGAAATAAAGAAGCCGAGGCAGTCTACCTCTAACTTCTCTCTCCAACTCTCAAACTTGTCGCAGTCACTGAGAAATTGGAGAGGAAGCTAAAGCCATGGCTACCTAGGCTATCCTGAGGTTTACGGGAAATTTATACTAGTTAAGGGATTATTTACTAAAAGGTAAATGCCGGCCACAGGATATGATCTTGGTACCTGCCGGCCGTCAACCAGGAATAGCCGGTAGCCTTAGCCGTTAAGTCTAGCAGTAGTGTTACGTATTTTATAGTACGATATTTATTTAAACATTAATACGTAGGTTAAATCATTTAACTGTAACTGTGTACGGTATTCATAGATCCGGTAATGTATAAGTATGGAAAACGGTACATGCACGAAATCAATACCGCGCAATTATTTCGTAAGTGAAACGAATACCGCGCATGTATTTATTACAGATACGATTAAATTAGATTCTAATCGGACGACCGGAATTAGCGCCGAGATCGCGAAAGAAGATTTTGGCGGTTTGTGGCCATCGCCACATCGGATGACGCGTGGCGAAATTACATCGGATCGTGGAATCTCCGGAGATTATGGCACCGAATCCGGATATGACATGTGTCGACATTTGGGCCATGTCGTACAATGTTCGTACATAAAGTACACCAGCAACTATACTTTTGCGTACGGAACTGTATTCTGATTGGTTCCGTACATCAGTAGATAGAGTCTGTGAGAGAGATAGGACTTAGAAAAATTAGGAGATAGGACCTTCTCTCCCAGAGAGCTTCTGTACAAAAGGTCAACTTTGACCCTCCATAACTTACTGCTCAGGGGAGCAAATTCAGAGATTCTTTTTGCTATCGACTCAGGGGAGTCTTGCCTTCACAGGGGTGCAGGTGGTCAGAGTTTTTGTCTGCCAGGGTGGCAGTTATTTTTGCTAAAACACAAAGGGGTCAGGATTATCCTAGAGGCTTCTTGGAAGCTGTCCACTCTGAGGACTTATGGAGGTCTCAGAGTTTCATTAATAGCCATGTCGTACATATGCCGTACGATAGGTACAACGACAGTATTACTTTTTGGTATGGTACACTAATCTGATTGGTCCGTACTTCAGTAGATAGAAGTTATTAGAGGGAATCAGGACTTAGAAAATTTTGGTAGGTAGTCACCTCTCCCTTTGAGAGTTTGTACAAATTGGCATTTTTACTGTCTCATATCTTATCGGCTAGGTGGCCGTTTTCAGTAATTCTTTTTGCTACAGATTTAGGGGAGTCCACGCTGCACAAAGGTGCAGTCAAACTGCTAGTTTGCCATTTTGGGCAGCAGTGATTGTGGCTTGAAGTGGGTTAGTTAAACATTATCTAGAGGAATCCTGTATTCTGTCGTCCAATGGAGGACACTTGGACGACACAGAATTGCAAGAGAAGAGGTAGAGGTGGAAGAATTGACACCGGTTGGGGGAGGAAGGGATGAGACAAATTTGGATGAGGTAACAAAGGAGGGGATTTTATCGGAGGAGGGAAGGGAGCCGCCGTAGGGGAGGGAGCATAAAAGGGAAGTGAGAGAAAAGGTAGAGGTGGAAGGATTCACACCGGTTGGGGGAGGAAGGGAAGAGACAAATTTGGATGAGGTAGCAAAGGATGGGGTTTTACCGGAGGAGGGAAGCGAGAGTTCACACACTTCATGGCATGTATCGTTTATCATTAACAAAATATAGAGCAATAAAATCATAGTACTCGTCATTGCAACAACGTGAAATTGATTTACGTTTATAAAAAATATTCAAAATATGAACTAACTAATAGGTTTTTTTCAAAGAAAAATAATATATTAGTCTACATTAACGAAATGTACTTCGCACCTTAGAATTATCTTGTGTAAACTATGATAATGTAATAATATTTTATAAGTCGTGTACAAATTAAGTTTGGAAGACCTAATATTAAATTTAATAAAGAAAAGTCGATGACATGTCCACAATCCATGCATTTGTTCCTCCATCGCAATCAGCTGCCTCAATGAAATTTCGAGCCTACAACAAAGAAAAAAATACAACAACGGAGTTAGTTTAAAAAATTAATGTCAAAACGTGTATTTCTAATGGTGAAGTTCATGGGAGAGGGAGAAGGGAAAGGTGAGGAAAAGGGAGAGGGCAAGGGAGAGGGAGAAGGGGAGGGAGGTTGTGTGGAAGATGAACAGAGTGAGAGGGAGAGGAAGAGGAAAGGGGAATGTGGGTGGGAAAGATAGCTGCAAATCAAGGGACGGGGAGAGGGAATGGGAGAGAGAGAGGAAAGTAATGCGGCATATGGAAAATGAAATGGAAAGCGAGAGGGAGAGAGAGAGTAGATAAGGGAGTGGGAAGAGAAAGGTAGAGATAACGGCAGATCGAGGGAAGGGGAGAGGGAATGGGAGAGGGGGAGTGAGAAAAAGCAAAAAATCGACAGGATAGGTAGAAGAGGACGGAAAAATAAACATGCCATTCAGCGACAACGCGTTACCTTCGTTGAATGAAAGTATAGTAATACATTCCATTCAGCGACGATACAACCTCGTTGCCGATTACCATAAGGGAGAGAAAAATACACAATATAAAAACGAGAGATTGAATGACCATAAAAAACATAATATCATGAAGATAGAGTGACAAAATAAAAGAGAGAGAGAGAGAGATGGCGAGAGTAGGAAGATGGAGAGGAGAGGATAGAGATAGTGCGGCAAATCTAGAGGGTGATAAAGAGAGTGAAATCCTTGCCCTGTCAAAACTACCTTTTAGAGAAAAAACCCCCTATAAAACAATTGTCTGTCTCCTTCTAGACAGCACAGGCAGCCATGGCTAACTCCTTCTCCAGTCTTCAGTGACTGCGACAAGTGTGGGGACTTGAGGAGGAGTTAGGGGCAGGCTGTCAATATCTACTATTTTGCTTTTTATTTTGCAATCTTTAGACCTAGAAAATACTTGAATTCCAACACATGCGCGTATAATTTATAATTTATTTTTTATAATTTCAAGTAAAAAGGTACAGATATGTACCGTATGGCATCATCCGTACACCACACTAAGGGTAGAATTCCATTAGACGAAAAGTGGAGTTCGTTACTGGATGCCGTACATTTTCGTACAATGTCGTACAAAGCCGTACCTTTATTTTTTTTTGTCACCCAAAACATCGTTACTGGAAAGCTGTCGGGAGGCTCCAATGATGTAGGCGTAATTCCTGGCCGTTGGATATTATATTTTTTCAGATCTGCGAAGCATTCCTGCACATCGTCCAGTGTCAGGATACTCTCTTCGCGAGGAGAGTTGTACGATACTGGTCGTGGTAAGGTCGTGTACTATTGGTACACATTAAAAAGCAAAAAAAAATCCACTTTGAACAAGCGATCGCAAGCCTACACGTCGTACAGGCCATGTGCCTATGTCCTACAAGCCATGTGTTGCCTGCCACATTGGTTTTTGGTGAGTTGGAAATATCCTCGCACGCTCCGTCTGACATCCACCGACATTCAAAGTATGCCGCGACCTTCAAAGTTTGCCGCGTTTTTTTGCCATTCTGTTTCGAAATTTTGATTTCCATTTTAAAAATCAAAATCTGGCCGCAAACTTTACGTACGAATCACTAACTACCTCTGGTTGTACAGATATTTCTTTTTGACTTTCCGTTTTTAGAATTTTTTTAAGATTTTATGAATCTGGACTCTAACCAATGTGCGCCAATCAAAATTGAGCAATATTTGTTACTAGCCCGACAAAATGGAATAGTCTTCCAGTAAACGCTGCCAGTAGAATTTTACGTACATTTACTGGAGCCGCCTAATGGAATTCTACCCTAATTATATATTGGTGTACTTTCGGTCTTGACGTTATTTTGTACGGAACCTCAATTAAAGTCAAGGAAAAACTAAAATCACGTATACTATTTTTGGAAAAAAATCAAGATTTTAAGAACCCAAATTAGAGTTGTTGACACTACTAACGATGCGCGGTGTAGCGAATACTACGTAGTTTTCGGGAAAAAGTCCATATCTGTACAAATGGGACTTCTATGTGTAAATCTAACTGGTACACCGCGCATCGTTATTAGTGTCAACGACACTAATTTGGGTTATTAAAATTTTGATTTTTTCCCCAAAATAGTATACGTGATTTTAATTTTTCCTTGACTATAATTGAGGTTCCGTACAAAATAGGGTCAATACCGATAGTACAACAATGTATAATTAGTATGGTGTACGGATGATGTCAAACGGTACATACTTGTACCATATTAGTTAAAAATATTTAAAATTATTTATAAATTATACGCGCATGCATATGAACGTGCGTTGAATAAATTGGTTGACTCTCGTCGCCAAAAATCGTGTTCGCACACGATCTCTTATAATCGCCTGCAGTGTGAATGTGAAAAGTAGTCACATGTGCAAAGTCATGGTGTTACAGTTAAATCATTGAACTGTTTGTATTTTACACGTCCACGTAAACCGTCTTGAAACTGCGTACTCTTGATTCATGTGATTTTTTGCTCTTCACTTTATACAAACACTTTAACATGTATTTTGTTCGATTAGTGTCAACATGTACTCGATTTCGGTACAACGAACGAATATAGCGTAAATGTTTATTCTAATATGGTGTTTATTGGTGATTTTGCTCTAAATTAGAATTAATGTATACGTTATTAAGGGGTCGAAGTAACTATGGATCACAAATTACAATTAATGAATAAAAATAATTAGAATAAAAAGTAACATTTGTCGTGGATGATATTTGGGACGGCTTAACGCCAAATGCGGATAATCCACAAAAAAATGGATCCCTTATTCAACGAATCTCATCCATCAATTTTTTTGTTAATATTTTTTTACGGATTTGACGATGCGTCTTCATTTTGTCAATCGAACACATTCTCATTCGTTTCATGAAGAAGCAGGCAAAAATACCGCCGCCACCTTTGTTTCATTTCCATGGATTCGAGGTCACACGTGGCGGCTCCTTCTATGGCACGCCACTCCATTTACCGCGCCCTCCATTTACTTATAAATGCCTCCGCCCCTCTTTCACGCTCCTTTTTTTCCCAAACCTACCTATGCCAATCTCTCTTTTTTAATTTTCAAAGTTATTTAAAATGTGCTCTCTCTCGTTTATGCCCTCTCCCTTCACCTCACTCGCTCCCTCTCGATCTATCTCTATTCCCTCTCCCTTTCCCTTTCCCACCCTCCTCCCTCTCCCTCTCTCTTTCCCTCTCCCTTCCTTACTCTCACATTACCTCTCCCTTTCCCTTTCCCTCTCCTTCTCACCCTCTCAATCTGCTGCACTATCTCCCTTCCCCTATTCCTCTCCCTCTCCCCACTCCCTCGGTCTGCCGCTATCTCTCCCTCCCCCTTTCCCTCTCCCTTCCACACTCTCTCTCCCTCTCCCCTCTTCGATCTGCCTCTATCTCTCCCTCTCCTTTTTACCCACTCTTTCCCTCTCCTTACCTTCTCCATCTCCCTCTCTCTTTCCCTCTCCCTGCCCTTCTCTCTTACATTCCATCTCCCTTTCCCTTACCCTCTCTTTCTCACCCTCTCGATCTGGCCTTCCACCGCACTGGACAGCTGCATTTCCGACGCGTAGCTGGCACCATTGGGTGAACTGCTCGCAGCAAACTCCGGTAAAATACGAGTTAGGCCACTCACTCATCGCCGATGAGCAAAAAGCATTTGCTCAGGCCATGGAAGCTTTCACTATTATGAGTCCCGAGACGCCCAAGTGGAAGTTCGGTTCCAGTCTCACAAAGGCAGAACATGCACTATTAAGTGACACAGTCACCCGTCATATAGATGCGTCTCTCCGAAATGGAATGGGAGATGGTGGACAAAAGGTGCGCAGAATTGGAAGAAGCCGGTCTGATCTATTGGTCGGATTCCACCTTTGCTGCCCCCACAGTCATGCCTAGGAAGAAATATTTTGAAGGAAATTTCACGAGCGAAGTGTGGGGACTACCGAGAGCTCAATGCTCGGACTGTTCAAAATCGCCACCCTATGCCTCTGGCGGAGGAAATATTCGACCATGTAGGTGGTGCAAAGTTCTTTAGCATTCTTGACTTGCGTCAAGGGTTTAACCAGATTGAAATCGAGGAACGAGATCGGCATAAAACTGCATTTTGGGGCAGTGATGGTCGGTGGGAATGGGCAGTCATGCCTTTTGGTCTTAAGAACGCACCCGCCGTGTTTCAAAAAGTCATGGATTCGGTGTTGGGTGGATGTAAATTTGCCCGGTGCTACATCGATGACTTGATAATCGCTTCCGCCACGGTTGAGGAGCACGCCCGCCATATTGAGTGGGTTCTCACCGAGTTAAAGAAAGTCGGGCTGAAGTGTCACCCAGCCAAGTGTACTTTCGGTGCGGAGGGAGTGCCTTATCTCGGCCATTTTATTTCGGCTGAGGGCATCACTCCCTTGGAAGCTAAGGTAGAGGCGATCACCAAACTGCCGCCCCCCACGGATCTCACTAGTCTGAGGGCTTTTCTCGGACTAGCCAATTATTACCGTCGGTTTGTACTAAATTTTAGTACGATTGCTTCTCCCCTCAATGACCTTCTCAAAAAAGAAGTGCCTTTTGTTTGGGGACCCACCCAGGTAGAAGCGTTTCAAAAACTGAAAACCGCCCTCTCCAGCGCCCCCATTCTTCGACCTCCTAACCACAAGCTTCCCTTTTGCCTACAAACTGATTTCGGGAAGCCAGGCATCGCTGCTATTTTAACGCAAAGAGAGTTGAATGGAGAGGAATACGTAGTGGCATACGCTAGCCGGAGCAATAACCGAGCTGAATCTAATTACAGTAGTTACGAGGGTGAATGTCTCGCCGCGGTATGGGGTATCGTTCATTTTCGACATTATCTTTACGGCAAGCCATTCACGCTCCTAACTGACCATCAACCCCTTCATTGGTTGATGACCAACGATAAGCTTTCAGGGAAGCTTGCCCGATGGGCTTTAATTTTACAAGAGTACGACGTTGAGATCATCCATCGGCCCGGTTTGTTAAGCTTGAACGCCGACGGGATTTCTCGGAATCCACTACCTCGGACCACCGATAACGGTGTCCGGCAAGATTTCGACGGGGACGAGGTACCGGCCATGTCGGCCGGTTCCTATATCACTTACTGTCTCTCTTCTATTCCTCACCCTAGGCTGGCCACAGATCCATGGCGCGACGGCCCGTTAGTTCTCTTCTTCTCCTCCCAAACCTTCCGGCCCGGTACTAACGTTGAGGAGGAAGATCGAGTAAAGAAACGAGCCAAAAATTATATGTGGTTCGGCGGATCTTTAGTTCGATTGCTGGCGGTCAGCAGTCATCGGCATGTCCCCCGGCCAACCGAGCGCTTGTCCTTGATTGAGCAGATACATACCGAGCTTGGCCATTACAAGACCAAGCGTACTTTGAGCCTTGTACAAGCACACTATTGGTGGTCCGGAATGCAAGCGGATGTGGGGGGCATTCTCCACAAATGCGCCACATGCGACCGGTTACGCACCTCTTTCTCTAATCGGCAGGTGTCTCTACAGCCATTGTCTATCAGAGGATTGTTTTATCGCTGGTCCGTGGATCTCGCCGGACCGTTTCCCTTATCTCGAAAGGGGAAACAATACATCATGATAATGATTGAAAATTTTAGCAAGTGGGTAGAGGTGGTCGCTCTTCCCCACAAGACCGCTAAATTGACCACTGCTGCTTTTAAAGAGCATGTTCTCATGCGTTATGGAGCTCTTGCGGAGGTTCTCACGGACCAAGGTACGGAGTTCCGCGGGGAATTTCAAGAGATGTTGGATGAAGCTTTAATTGATCATCGTCGGACGAGTCGTGATCACCCACAAGCCGATGGCTTGGCGGAACGAGCTGTCCAAACTTTCAAGCGGGCCCTCCGAAAGCATTGTTTAGAGAAACACATCTCCGTTTGGGACAAATCCTTGGGCTATATCACCATGGGATACCGGATGGCCGTACAGGCTAGCTTGGCTAATTTCAGCCCGTACTATATTCTCTTCGGTCGAGCACCCTTGCTCGGTCGGAATATTCAGAAAGCAGCAAGTTTACCTTTGCCTCTAATGTCTGACACCATATTCTTGGAAGAACTAACTCGCCGTGCTTTGCTTTTCGCTCGTAAGATGCCCATGGCTTTTGATAATTTGCAGATTGCCCAGCATTAGGATACTTTGCGCTTTGCCACCACGCAAAGAGGCAGTTACAAGCCTCAACAAAAATCTTACCAAGTCGGAGATTACGTGTACCTTCGACGACAATCTTTCGACACTTTGGACACGGATGTTTCACCACACATCCTTCGTGTGGTGGAAATGGATGCTAATGGGATGTTGGGTTTGCAGGGTAAGGATACAAGGATAATTTGGGAGCATTCGAAGAATTGTGCACCTTGTTACTTACCGGATTTGTCACAGAATATGGATCCGATGAGAATGCCAATCACAGAGGCGACGGAATGTACCATTTGCAGGCGAGCAAACGGCGAGACTTCCTATGCTCTTGTGCGACCATTGTAACCAAGGGTTCCACATAGAGTGCTTAGTTCCTCCATTGATAGCTGTGCCAGCTGTCCATTGGTTTTGCCATGGCTGTCGTGACCACTGACCGTTTTGACCAGCTCCTCCGCAGGCTAAGGAGCTTGGGGGGGGGGGAATTATAAGGGTCACTTCACGCTAGGGGAGTATTCTTCCCTTTTATTCCTTTGGTCATCTTCACCTTATTTTTTTGGATGTTGTATATATATTTTTCCCTTCTCATTCATTTTCGTTTGTATATATGTCTGGGGCATGACTTTACTGGTTGGGATGCATGTTCGTTCTTGCTTTTCCCTCATGCACGACAGCTCTCATGCCGCATGGTGTCGGTCGCGGGCATGCACGATATTTCGCACGTACGCATGATATTGCGCACACGCACGCGATTTTTAACACGCTCGAACGAAATAGGGGTCACTTCACGCTAGGGGAGTATTCTTCCCTTTTATTCCTTTGGTCATCTTCACCTTATTCTTTTGGATGTTGTATATATATTTTTCCCTTCTCATTCATTTTCGTTTGTATATATGTCTGGGGCATGACTTTACTGGTTGGGATGCATGTTCGTTCTTGCTTTTCCCTCATGCACGACATCTAGTTTTAGGATAAGGGAAACCAAAAGGCAGTTTTTGGGAAACTTGTACGTCCTATATCTTATGGTGTAATAGGTCAATTTGGCTCTAACTTTGGGATTTAACATTGTGTATGCTGAGGTTCTTATGTGCTGGGTTTTGTGTTAATTTGATCAGTGAGTCAAGATATGTGGTGTGGTAAAACTCAGTAAACTGTGAGATATTGAAGTGGTGAAATATAGTGTATTGGTGGGGATTTTTTGAGAAGCTTCTACTTAAGCTATGTCTACTTCTACTACTACTGGTGCAGCTCCACCTGCACCAGTTGTCATAGAACAACAGGTTATGGGCTTGTCTTCAAGAATCCCTATTTTTAATGGTCATAAGTATGCTCAATGGGCGGATATGGTTGAGTCACATTTTGAAAATGCAGGTTTGTTGGACATTTTAGATGGATCACTTGATGAGACTAATCTAACATGGCGAAGAAGAATTCACAAGCTTGAAATACTCTCAAACTCTGCCTCTTAGAGAACATGGTCATGTCGATTCAAAATGAAAAAGGCGATCGATATATGCAAGTCTCTAAAAACTTCCTATGAGAAAGCGAATGTTCAGCAGGAACTCCTGTTGGATGGAAAGATATGGGACTACAAGTACTCGGGGGGAACAAAGGCCGAGTATATCGATAATTTCAGAGCTCTCATTGATGCTCATGCTTGTGCTGGAGGTTCTTTTCGTGAGTTTCAGCAAGCTCATGTGATAATTAGGGGTCTTCCTGGTAGCATGAAGGATGCATCTGCTGAATTGAAAAAGCATGACAAGTCTAACTGGACTGTTCAGTTAGCTATTAATATTATATTAGAAGAAGAGTCTACGTCAAAGATGCTAAGTGGAGAAAAAGACGTAGAAGCATTCAACATAGACTTTGACAGGAATGGACAGTTAAATCAGGGAAGAAATCAGTTTAATCCACAAAAGAATCAGTATAATCAGAATCAAGGTCACTTTAAACAGTTTAATCAAGGTCAGAATAGACAGTCTTTTACTGCTTGTTTTTACTGTTCAGAAATAGGTCATGGTTATCGGTACTGTCCTAAACTTAAGAAGGCAAATGAAACAGGATTATATAGGCCAAGATGGCAGCAGAGTCAATTTAACCAAGGCTTTTCTAGTCAACAATTAAAGAACAACTCATTATTTTCATCATCTGTTTCTGATGAGGATGAGTCGTTGAGCTTCATTGAGCAGAATGATTCGGAGTTAATTGCAATGGCGGCGGCAATGGAGGGCTCCAAGGACACTGGGTGGATAATGGACACCGGAGCATCAACACATATGTGCTGGAACAAATCGATTTTCACCAATCTGAAGTCAACACTTGCTAAAAATATCTACTGTGCTTGTGGAATGAGTGTGCAGACATCTGCACAAGGAGATGTCTCATTGCTTGTAGATGTAGGAGGGAAACCACTAGAAAGAACACTTCATAATGTTTTGTTTGTTCCAAATTTCAAAAAAAACCTTTTTTCTACATCTTTGGTTGAGAGTAAAGGTTTTAAGGTCTCCCTTAAAAGAGGTAGGCAGGTTGTGAGCAAGCTAGGCAAGATAGTAGTCACATGAACTAGAGATGCAAGCAAAATTTATCGTATGGATATGGCCGATTCTAAAGATAATGATGTTCTCTATTCTGGTGTCCAATCCGAGAATGAATTATGGCATAAAAGACTAGGCCATGTTAACTATGACACACTATCAAAAATGGTTAAAGCTAGTAAAATAGAAGGTGTTTCATTAACGGACCAGCCAGTAAAAATTTGTGATGGTTGTTCTCTAGGAAAGATTCATAAGTTGCCTTTTCCTCCGCAGTCAGATCACAGATCAACTAAAGTTTAACAACATATTCATTCGGATGTTTTCGGACCAGCACAAGTCCCATCTACTCGGGGGGTTCGTTTCATGCTTGCGTTTACAGACGATTTCTCTCGGTTCACAAAAGTCTACTTCATGAAAGAAAAGAGTGAAGTGTTCGGCCACTTCAAACATTACAAGGCTTGGGTGGAGAAACAGCATGGAGTTCCGATTTTGGAACTCAGATCGGATAATGGAGGAGAATATATGTCAAATGAATTTGAAAACTTCCTGTTGGATGAAGGGATAAGTCGTCAACTAACAGTTCCTTACACTCCTCAGCAGAATAGTGTCTCAGAGAGACTAAACAGGACAATTACAGAATGTAATAGATCTATGTTAGCTAATAAAAATATAGATTTGAAATTCTAGGCTGAGGCCGCAAATTGTGCAGTTTATATCAAAAATAAAATTGCATCTCGTTCAGTCAGTTCTACACCTTTTGAACTATGGACAGGTAGAAAACCAGATGTCCGTCATTTCAGAGTATTTGGTAGTAAATGCTTTATTCTAAACACCTCTCCAAATACCTGGAAAATGGAACCAAACATTCTTATGGGGTATGATGATAATTCAATGGGCTATAGAGTTTATGTTTTAGAAAAACAAAAGATAGTACTGTTTAGGAACATTATTATAAAAGATGAGGCAGAATCTGGAGATTTATTCTCTATGACAGAAAAATCAGGTTGCAGAAAAATCTCAGGAATATATTATTTTTGACACTTTGAAACAACTGTTCTATCAACCTGTTCAACAACAAGTTGCAAATCCGGTGATTTTAGAAACTCAAGCTCTTTTTCCACAACAAATTGAGTAAGGAGACCAGCTGCAAGATCAGTCACAGCCAGCTGCAAGACAGCAAAGATACGTAAGACATCCATCGGTCTCCGCCTCAGAATTTCCGGGGGGAAGGAGAACTAGCACTCGCCTCCAATCAAGTTCCCACTTTGCCTACTCTGCTAACCTAGGAGGTTGTCAGACCATCCGGGAAGCCTTCTCTTCACCGGAAAAAACTCAATGGATTGAAGCGCAAACGACGAAATGAAGTCTATAATGGAAGCTCAAACGTGGGAGCTGGTGGATCTACCTCCAAACCAAAAAGCCATCGGTAGTAAATGGGTTTTTAAAGTGAAATTAAACCTCGATGGCATAATTGAACGGTTCAAGGCCAGAGTTGTGGCCAAAGGTTATAATTAGAAATAATGAATCGACTTTGAGGAAACCTTCTCTTAGTGGTAAGGTTCCCAACTGTTAGAATCTTACTCAGTTTAGCTGCTATTGAAAACATGGAAGTCCATCAGATGGACGTTAAGACAGGTTTCTTTCATAGAGAGCTAGAAGAAACTATCTATATGCAGCAACCGGAAATGTATGCAGAAAAAGGAAAAGAAAACCTAGTATGTAAATTGATGAAATCCTTGTATGGGCTGAAACACGTCCCTAGACAGTGGAACCTAAAGTTAGATGAGTTCCTCACCAAACTAGGTTTTAAAAGAATTAGCTCACTTCATTCTGTCTATGTTTTACAGGAGGAGGATAGAATACTATGTATTGTTGTTTATGTAGATGATTTTCTACTTATCAGCAAATCCATGGATGAAACAAATAAGATCAAGAGTGCCCTTATATCAAGGATTGAGATGAAAGACCTTGGTTAGGCCAAATACATTTTAGGAATACAAGTAGAGAGAGACAGAAGTAAGAGGCAAATCATGTTAACTCAAAAGGAAGCTATAAGTTCCATGCTTGAAAAGTTTGATATGAAAAAGGCTAAAGGATGTGTCACTCCAATAGAATACGAACAGAAATTAGAGGGAGTTGACTATTAGTCAGGCGTTCTAGTTGATGAGATGCTAAATTCAGGGGAGGAGGAGTTTATGGCCTCAAAACCATATAGGCAAGTAGTTCGATCTCTCATCTATTTTATGAACTCCACTAGGCCGGATGTGGCAACACCTGTTGGAGCATTAAGTAAGAGTCTGCAGAATCCAAAAAGGGTACATTGGGAAGCTGCAAAAAGAGTCCTGGGTACTTGGCAGGAACTCAGAATCTTAAACTTGTCTTCAGAGGAGGGGAGGTCAAGTTGAACACTTGGAGCGATGCAAGTTTTAGAGACATGCCCAGCAGGAAATCCACCACAGGATTTGTTCCACAGATTGGAAATGGTACCTGCTGCTAGAGCAGCAAACTTCATAAGGTCACCGCCCAGTCAACTATGGAGTCTGAATATATGGCAGCAAGTTCTGCACTTAAGGAACTCCTGTGGGTAAAAGCACTTTTGCAAGAATTGGGACATATGCAATCTGGTCCTCAAGTCATTTGGTGTAACAGCCAGGCAGCAATTGTTATAGCCTCTTACCCCAACCATCACTTTCAGAGCAAACACATAGATATCAGACTGCATTTTGTCAGTGAAAATGTGCTTCCAAAGGTCATTAAAATATGTTATTTGCGAGATGAAAACATGGTTGCAGATATGTTAACTAAAGCACTTCCTGCACCTAAATTACAGTTTTGCAAAAAGGCTATTGGTCTAATTGAGTAACTGAGACTAAAGCTTTAGGGGAGTGTTGTTTTTGAAAACTTTGTCTGTAGTATATAAAGCTGTGAGGGAAGCCTAAGTACTTAGAATAAATTGGTGTAGTTTGAAATGTAATACTTATCTGAAATAGTGTGACAGTAGAATGTTTTCTCAAAGAGTATTAGTACGGTCACATATACACGCGTCGAATTTTTAGATAGTGTAGGAAACGCGGAATGGTCATGGCCACATGACCACCAATCAGACGACTGAATTTGTTGGATCGGGCGGACGGAAATTAAACCGGACATCTGGGAACACTAATACCAAAATGAAAAATACCAGACGTAGATTCACATCAGATTAACGGCAGGATTTCTGAGGGGGACCACAAATGACAAGGAGCTTCGTAAGCGTCACAGATAGTCGTACAAGTTTACCACAGCAGATTAGAAGTATTTGAGGTTGATGACTAAGCAAACAACATTATATGTACGACATCTGAGTGTAAATACCTGAAGAGGTAATTTTTGTAGTATAGTGTTTTAGAAAATAGTGTCTCACTATTCATTTTTAGGCTAGTGAAAAGTTTTTGGAAGTAATTAGTGTAATTTTGTCTATCATTTTAAAGACTACTACTTAGGGTACTAACACTGATTGGCAATAGGCGTGAGTTGCTCTCTCAAAGCATGCACCAGGACCCAGGTCATTTTACGTATCCGCCAGATGGGAAACCAAAGCGCGAAACTCGCGTCCCATATCCATCGCCTACTGTCAATTTGGCTCTAACTTTAGGAGCAATGCGGTACGCCGAGGTTCCATGTGGTGAGTCTTCTATTAATCGACTGAGTCGACCCGCGTGCAAAATCCGTAAACCCATCTGCTGGGTGAAATATAGTGTATTGGTGGGGATTTCTTGAGAAGCTTCTGCTTAAGCTATGTCTAATTCTACTACTACTAGTGCAGCTCCACCTACACCAGTTGTCATTGAACAACATGCCACGTGTTAGTATGCCATTTGACATCATAGAAGAAGAGAGGAGGAATCATAACTCTCGATATGACATGTGTCGCTTGGAAGGCTATGCCGTATTATGGCCGTACAAAAAGTACAACGGTTGTTGTACCTTCTTCTATTGTGCAGTCCTTTGATTAGCTTAGGGTTTAGAAGAAGGTATGTGTGAGTAAGCGCCATATGATTTAGTTGTTTTTGAGCCCCCTCTCTCTACGGAAGCTTTTGTATTTATAGGGTACCTCTGACCATTGATATCCCACTGGTCAAGGGAGCAAATTCAGTGATATTTTTCGGGTTCTTCTTAGGGGAGTAAGACCCTCACATAGATGAATGTGGTCAAAATATGTGTGTGCCAGGGTGGCACTTATTTAGTGGGAAATTTAAAGTGGAAAATATTATCCTAGAGGCGCTACGTAATCTATGGGATGATGGAAGCCACAACATTTTAGTGACAAACAAGAAGCTTTCGAGAAAGCTTGCCCGCTAGGTTTTAATTTTATAGAATTATAACGTCAAAATCATCCATCAACCCGGTTTGCTTAGCCTTCACGCAAACTTAATCTCGCGGAATTCACTATCTCGGAGAATCGATAACGCAGAAAGCTAGGATTTTGACGATGATGAGGTTCCTACCTTTTTGGCGCGTTCCTATCTTACTCACTACCTCTGTTCTATTCGCTATTTGCGGCCAGCCACAAATCCATGGCATGACGGCCAATTAATCATTTTCTTCTCATCTCAAACCTTCCTGCCTAGAACTACTGCCTAGGAGGAAGACTGAGTCAAAAAACGGGCAAATAATTATTTATGGCTTGAATGATCATTAGTCCGCCTGTTAGCGAACTGAAGTCATCAGCATGTCCCGCGGTCAACCGAACAGTTATCTCTAATAGAGAAAATCCACACTGAACGCGGTTAATACGGGACTAAACGGACGCTCGTACAGGCTCGTACAGTCTCGTTATCAGTGGTCGGGAATGCAGGCTAGTTATTCATGGCCGGGAATGCATGCCAACGTGGTCGCAGTTAGTGTTGGGTACCGGGTAAATTTATATCGCGATAATTTTGATATTGGATATATCAAATATCGATGGAACAGACTCTTTGATATATTGTACCGGGACCAACATGAATTATTGCTATATATAGTATTTTTTAAATTCAATATATCATATAATATGTTATTTTAGCAAAAAAGACAAATTGTTTGATACGCCATATAAGACGTGATTTTTGTTCCATGGATTAAAAGTAGACGCCGCAAAATGTACCTGACAAAAAAACACTAATTTGGTAATTCATATAATTAATAATTTAGTACGTAGAGAACTTCAAATACAAAAATTTCACACTAATTTAGTTAAAGTATTATCTGAAAAAAAAAATTGTTGACTTATTATTATTATTATTAATTATTTTTTAAAGAGTACAAAATATGAATTTTTATTATTATTTTTATTAATTATTTTTTGAAATGTAAAAAATGTGAATTTTTATTATTGTTTTTATTCATTATTTTTTGAAATGTACAAAATGTGAATTTCTATTTTTATTTTTAGGGTTTCTTTTTTGAAGTGTACAAAATGTGAATTCTTATTATAATTTTTAATAATTTGGAGTAGCAATAGCTACAACTACCAGCCGCTGTAGCACTAGTATAAGCAGCAGCAGTGGAACTAGCAGCAGTAGCAAGAATTGTTATATATATATATATATATATATATATATTTTTTTTAAAAGCCTCGATATATCGGCGATACGATATATTGGCGATACATCGCGATATTTAGCTTTTCGATATATTGAAGCAATATATCGATTATCGGGTACCTGAAATTCAATACATATTGAATATCGGCAAATGGTCCTCGATACCCAACACTGGTGGCAATACTGCATAACTGTGCCACTTGTGATCAGTTGCGCACTTCGTTCTTTAATCGACAAACCATGTTACATCCGTTGCCAATAAAAAGCTTGTTCTATCGTTTATCCATGGTTTTGGCCAGAAAATTCATATCTCGCGAGGAGAGAAATAATATATAATGATAATGATTACGAATTTGAGTAAGTGGGTAGAGGTTGTCGCTCTCCCTTATAAGACCGTAAAGTTAACCACCGTTTCTTTCAAGGAGCATGTTTTTGTGAAGTACGATGCTCTCGTCGAGGTCCTCACGGACCAAGGTACGAATTTTCAAGGGGAATTTCATGATATGTTTGATGAGGCCCTCATTGATCATCGTCGACCACCCGTGATCACCCGCAAGCCAACGGCTTAGCGGAACGAGTTGTTCAAACTTTTAAGCGGGCTTTGCGCAAGCATAGCCTGGAGAAACACAAACCTATGTGGGATGAGTCATTAGGTTATATCACCATGGGCTATCGATGTCGGTTTTGACTAGCTTGGCTAGCTTCAGCGAGTATTACGTCCTCTTTGGAAAAGCTCCCTTGCTCGATCGGAATATTCCAAAGGCAGCCAATTTTTACCTTTGACGCTAATGTCGGCCATTTTTCTGAAGAAGCTCACACACTGAGCCAAATTGTTTACCGTAGAGATGCCTATTGCGTATGATAACTTGCAGATCGCACAACATCGAGACAACTTGAGGTTATTTACCTCGCGTAGTGGTAGTTACAAGCCTTAAGAGAAATCTTACCAAGAATGTGATTACGTCTACCTTCGACGACAGTATTTTGAAACTTTTGACACCGATGTTTCTCCACACATTCTCTATGTGGTGGACAAAGATACTGACAGGATGTTGGTTTTGCAGCAAGCAGATACGAGGACAATTCGAGAGCATTCTAAAAATTGTGCACCTTGTTTCTTACCAGATTTGTTCCAATATATGGATCCCATGAGGATTTCTAATAAGGAAGCGATCGAGTGCACCCTATATCGTCGAGCAAATTGCAAAACCATTATGCTTTTGTGCGACCATTACAATCAGGGTTCCCACAAGGAGTGCCTCATTCCTCCGTTGACTGCCGTGCGGGCTTGCCACTAGTTTTGTTATGGCTCCCGCGAGCTCCTGTTGTTGTAAGCTGGCTCCGCTGCAGGCTAAAAAGCTGGAGGGGGGAACTATACCGTTCGTATAAATCTAGGGAAGTATTCTTCCATTTTTCCTTTATCGTATTTACACTTATTATTTCTTATGATGTGAATACTCTATGTTCTTCCATATTCATTATCGTTTGTATACATGTTTGTGAGCATGACTTTGCTGGTTATGATGCATGGTTTGCCTTGCTTCTCTCTCATGCACGACACCTGTCATGGCGCATAGTATCGATTAGGCACACGCATGATTTTTAGCACGCACGCTTGTTTGAATCATTTGAAATGAATCGCTTCACATTTAAGTCGTGAACCCATTTAGGTTCACGCACGATGCAGATACGGAGGGTTTTTACCCTTTGACAATGGATTTTGTTATGCGTACAGTAGGCGATGTTGGACATCTATTGGCCACCATCTTAAGTAGTTTCGTTCATGAAAAGTAGGCAAGACCTAAGCTAGTTTTGCGTTAGCATACCGTAACTCCTACTTAAGATAATTCTTGAACTTAGCAAATTTAGCTTTAGGACAAGAATTTTCTCTTGCCAGTAGATCTTCTCTCTTGCTCTCTCTCTCTCTCTCACTCACTAATTGCCAAATTGTTTTTTTTCTCCTTGCTAGTGGTAGAGGCTAAATAGTGTATGAATATTACTCTTTGTGTTTTGTGCCTAAGATTTAAATGCACGCGGCCCAGTGCTTCTCTCTTGCTCTCTCTCTCTCACTCACTAATTGCCAACGTGTCTTCTTTCTCTTTGCTAGTGGTAGAGGCTAAATAGTGTATGAATATTACTCTCTTTGTTTTGTGCCTACGTTTTAAATGCACGCGGCCTAGTGCTAGGCTGGGAAGGTTTCCCTCTAAGCTTCCGTCTTCTTTAAGGGGTGGAGGATTGTTGGTCGTGTAGGAAGCATTCGAATCAGGATGCGCCTTCCACAGGCAGCTGAATTATTTGGGTGTTTGTATTTGTTTTGCTAGTATTTTGTTTGAGGTGGAAATAATGTTTCTTCGGCCGAATTGGGTTTTCTTAAGTTTTTGGTTAGAAGTTTTTCTTACTTTGTTTCCTAGTGTAGATAACTCTTTTGAAACCCGAGAGCCAAGTGGCTACCTCGCTGCTTAGAATAAATTATTGGTTCCATATCACTCCATGGGAGTATTCTACCCTTTCTCTTTTGTCATATTAAAACATATTCTTTCTCATGGTGTATATACTTCATGTTCATCCATATTCATTTATGTTTGTTTATATGTTTGTGAGCATAACTTTGTTAGTTATAATTCATGGTTTGCCATGCTTGTCTCTCATGCATAACACTCTCTCTCTCTCTCCCCCTCCCTTTTCCTCCCCCTTTTCCCCTCCCTCTCCCTCTCCCCCTCCCCCTCCCTCTCCC
>JBBHKE010003266.1:0-21881 GCA_037447655.1 Zygnema cylindricum
TTTTTTTTTTTTTAAAGTGTGAAAATGAACTGTGCATTGATTAATTTACATAATTTCATTAAAAAAAGGTGGAATTATGGAATTTAAAAAAAAGTGGACTGTATATAATCAAAGTTCTTAATAAAATTGAAGTCAACAAAAAAATAAAAAAAGTAAAATGATTGAATGATTATTGCACAATAGAATAACAACATAATTAAATAAAGAAAAGACAGAAAGGCTAATAATTAAATGAACTAAAATGATTAAATGAGTAAATGATGAAAAAAAATGTCAATGTACAATTCCCTCCACACTATCCTTCCAGCATTGTGAAAAATCCTAAACTGCAAAATTATATATTTAAGATGTATTTATTATGTATTATATAAATGTAATTGATTTAAAATGCGTTCAAAATTATGTAACTGCTATTAGCCTCTAGAAGACTTTCAAATTCCTTCATACCGTACACAAATTTCAGCATTTAATTTAATTTCAGTATTTATGCTTCTTGAGGACCTTGAGAGGTTGTATACCATCTTGAACTCTTCTTTTATTTTTATGTTTTTTTCCTGGACATTACGTATTCTGCAAAAAGATTGTCTAATTTAAATACAAAAACCATGATCCGCTTACTTGATTTGAAACTATACTTCAAAATGTGGTGCGTTTCTGCACAAAAAATCATAAATTTCTTACGATTGTGGTGAATTTCATAGCAATTATGGCGATCAGCTAAAAGAGAACTCATATTTTTCCTGTTTCAGTACTTTTTCCCGTAACAAAACTTTTTTCCGTAACAATACTTTTTTCCGTAACAATATTTTTTCCTCTGTACTGCTCCCTGTTTAAATCTCCTTCATTACCTCCTATTACCTTCACCTCCAAATAATTTTAGTCTCATTCTGTTTATGATGGCCGTTAATGAGTTGTAAAGCTTCTTCATTTAAAAAAACCATGCCTCAGATTTTAATTTAAAATCATTTCTTCATGCCTCAAATTTTAATTTCAACTTTAATTAACAATCAACACCAAATAAGAGACATAAAAGTCAAAAGAACAAACATAAAAATACCTTTGTCAAATCATGTAAGAAACCAACACTAAATAAGAGATATAAAGTCAAAAAAAATAAAAATTAAGCACTGTACCTTTGCCAAGAATATGTCCACTGCCAAATGAGTTATCGTAGAACGAATATTCGTTTGAAAACTGTTTACTGATAAAAGCTGAGCGGAGCCGAACAGAATTCAGCTTTACTGCTTGAAAAAAGTCTATTCTTTTGCCACTGACAAGATTTGCAGTTCCAGGAAACGACAAACGAAATGAGAAACACAAACTAGTTGAAATCATGACAGTTTTGAAATTATTTCTTGATTCGCAAAGAATAAATAAACATATATTATGGAATATTTAGAGAATATCAAGTCTATGAACTCCGGAAATTACTTACTTTAGGGCGATCACTTGTAAGAGATTCAAAGAGGAAATATAACGAAATATAAATCGAAATATATACAAAAGAGGAGAAGATAATCTCTCTAAATAAACCTTCCAGCAAACTTTCCTTTCTAACAAATCCGAAAATCTTGTTTTAGGTCAAAAACTGCACCAAGCTTCACTTTCTTTTTAGGCTTTTACTCTCTTTCTTACTTTACTCCCAAGCTTGTGAAAATAGGTTCTGCAGTTTGATGTATCGTGACGTGACCTTGATGCACGTGCTATTTTGTCTGTTTGCGCCATTTTGTCCGTTTCTGTCCTTTTGTCCGTACGTAGTGGCTACAACAAGTGACATGAGGGAGAGAGAGGAGGAGCAGAGCGTGGCATCCTCTTGGCCAGAAATAATTCAGTACGAAACAACGCTTTAGCGTGCGCGCGCACTAAACTCTTTACGTGCGCACTGCACTTTACTTACGCATGTAATGCAGTTTCGAAAAAATGTATACAATTTTTAACACTCGATACAAAATTGAATTTTAGGCATGGGTGGGAGACTGGGAGCTATGCAAAGTATTTACTATTTAGAGTATGTGTGCATTTTTCCTTTAGTTTTTTCGCCCTTAGAACATCTTTTCTCCGTGCACACTTTGGAAAATTGTTAATCTGACGGTTACGATTGAGATGGACGATTGGTGGTATCCATTGAGTCCATTCTCCAATCGAAGAGTGACGTGTGCACGGGGAAAAGACGTTATAAGTGGCGAAAACAAACATAACACTAATAGTGATACGCAGTCTCCTGTAATTTTACCCTTTTTATTTTGCTATTTTCGCCTCCTTGTACCCTGTAGCATGATCGTACATATTTCTCGTTGTGCTACGTTACAAGAGCCGTAAGTTTCAAAACTGAACAATGAATAATGTCGGTGTTCGTACGCATACTTAAGATAAAGGTCAAAAAAGACAAGATAAAAGATTCAGCGAGGTTTCTGTCGGTGAGGATAATTTAACACGTGGCATGACTTAGAGGCCAGAGAGTGAACGGGCATGTTCTTTTTAGCTGCTGTAGTTAACTACAGAACTGTACAGAACTGTGCAGTACATTACACCGTGAATCGTCATTAGCCTTATGTACGCTATATCGGCACCCAAAAATTTTGACATTGATACCTTAAATAGAATAAATTACACTATTTAATAACGTGGACCATAATCTGCCACGTCTCCTGGCACTAAATTGGAATGGATGACGCTAATTTTTTCTTTACACTAATAATTTCTATACGCTAATAACGATTCAAGGTGCACAGTACACCGTGTACCGCTATTAGTGTAAAAAAAAATTCCGCCACTTAAAACGATTGTAAGCATGCCGACACTTAAACCCCTCGATTAAACCGAATTGGAAAATTTTCATATATAAAAAAAAACATAAACATTTACGATAAGAAAAAGTACAATCGGAAGTCGCACTCATTGTAATTACTGTACTTTGAAATAATCTACCCTAATAACGACGGCAAACCGTACAATAAATTACCAAAAAAAAAGTACACAACTGTACGATTTACCCTCGAAACGACGGAAACACTTCTGTAGCGTAATTACAACAGGCACAAAAGGACAACTCAGTTCGACTTTGTACGGCAGCCGGTTCAAATTAGCTTGATGCGATGTAGGGAGAGGGGGAAAGATCCGAGATCCGCTCACGAGCATCTTTGTTAACATCTACATGAAAGTAATTTGGTTTTTATTTTCCCGCCAAAATTTCAAAACAGGTTTATGGTATGAGGACAAAATTGTACATTATTGACGAACACTTTCAATACAACTAAAAACCTCTTTGAGTTATTTTGCAAAAAAACCCACCTTATTGAAATCTATGCACAATATGGACCACCCAAAGTTTTTAAAAAATGAGTGAAGATAGAAAAAAACCAAAAACCTAAAATCAAATCAACGATCGCGTAATATCAAAACCCTGAAATCCCTCAAAAATTTGAAATGGACTTACCAAAACACGACTAAGTCCCCAAAAACCCTCAAAAACCTTTAAACCCTAAGAATCTCAAAGTCGACATATATTGAAGATTTTAGGCTGGAGGATCTCGAGAACTCAGGAACTCTTTAATATCGTGGACGACGAAGCTTATCGTATTTTCATCTGCACCACCCACTTGCAAAGATTGCAGCAATGAGAGACGAGCATCAAGACGATGAAGATTTCAAAATTTTATGAGACTTCTTTCAAATTCAAATTCAACAATAAGTTTGTTTACCATCTCTCCACTCATTCCAACCTTTTCCAAATCTCCAAGCTGAAGAAAAAGAGATAAAGAGGAAATAAAAAAATGTTAGTCTCCATTCATGGAACTGTGAAGCATATATAATCATATATATATCTGTATTAATGGTATCAATATTAATGGTAATACCAACTATAATATACGATAATGACACATTATATAATAATGCATCTCAATAACAGTGCTAACATATGTAGTAATTGTAATGATAATGATGTTGGAGGAATGTCCACTTCGGACTCCACACGTGTGTATCGCAAAAAACGATGGTTCCGCCAGTGCGCCGTTTATTACACAAAATTTGGTTTCAGGCGCTTGCATGAACATCATCCGGGTAGCTCAGTTGGTAGAGCTAATGTACGCCTAGCACAAGGTCCCGGGTTCGTTCCCCGACATTGGTCATTTTCCAAAAATTTCACTTTGGCGCCCATGCGATATGTTGAATATCGCCGATCCTCAATAAATGATAACAATTACAATACTAATAGTAAAACTAAAATGTGTATAGTCAAACATTATAAATAATAGTAATTTATGATAACAACAAATATAATTACACATGTCAATAACAGTGCTGACTCATGATAATGGTAATGATAGCAATAAAACTTATAGAAACAAATAAAATATAATAATAGTAACTAATAACAAGTAATAATCAATAAATCATTTATAATAATTATTGAAAACGATAAATAATAAAAAGTAAATATACATATAAGACCTACATTTTCAATAGGTGCAAGGTCTCGAAGCGAAATAAAAGCATCCACATTATCCTCTCCGATACCCTGCAAAAAAAAAAAAAAAACTAAATAAAAAAAAAAAAAAAAAGTAATATTTTTAAAAACCTGCAGATTTCAAGATATAAAACTTAAAAAAAGAAGAAAAAGATTAAAAATATTATAGAATTAAAAATTTAGCAAAAATAACAACAAAATAAAAATTTAATAATATTGACATATTGAAGTATTTTGAAAATAAAAAAAACAATTTTATTAGAAAATAAATAAAAAAAACAAAAAAACTTACCTTTACTTCCATGAGTTTTTCACTGCGCAATAACAAAACCCTCAATTTAAACGATAAAAAAATAATAAAGAATGACAAAAAAACGATAAAAATGACAGAAATAAAAAACAATTAACACCAAAAAAAATCAAATCAGCGACAAAAAAATAACAAAATAACAATTTGACAAAGAAACGATAAAATTTAATATTAATAAAATAAAAATATTAAAACGGTAATGCTTTCTTTCTCGATAAAAGAAGAAAATGAGAAGAGAGGAGAAGAAGGAGAGAGGAGAAAAGGGAGGGGGGGGAGAAAAGGGAAGAGAGGATGTGGAGAGGGGAGGGGGGAGAAAGAAAAAGAGAGGGAAAAGAGAGATAGGAAAAAAAGTTTTTTCCTCACCGCTTCGCAGTCTTAATATTTTGACAGATAGCATCATGCATATGCTGCAAGAAAAAAAAGTAATAAATAAATAAACAAAAAAATACAAATGAGTTTAAATGGACGATTTAAAAAAAAAAACGACAACAATAATCGACACCAGTAAAATAGAATTTTGTTGAAAAATGTTAAAAAAAAGGATACTACACGAATCAAACTGTAGGATCTTAAGCAAAAGAGTTTTACAATAATAATTCACAATACAAAAAACATTACACAGCGGAAGCTCATAAAAGACAAGAGGAATATTCAGCCAAAAAGATTTATAAGTGTTCTTGGCCGAAGCCTCTTTACATCATGTCTCTTCTCTCTTCTCTCTCTTCACTATTAATCCTCTATGATTAATTGGTTGATTAATTAATACTCTGCACATGTACACTGCTGCCTATATATACTCGCTACTCTACACTAAGAGACAACAAGATAAGACAAACAAAACTTAGCGTAGCGACGAAGTCTGTCCCTAGCTGACTGTGCACTCTTCAATGAAAATTCCACGAAGGAAGGCGCACGCGCTTTCTTCCTTCGAAACAACAAACTCCAAACGTTGACTTAACACGTGTCGCTTCACAAGTACACCTGCACGCAAAATCAAACATCTGTACATGAAGACAAAAGTCACGCGAAACGAAATAGTATGTTTCGTTCGCGGACGCTTCAAAATTAGTACCACGAAACTTACATTGTACGTTTCGTATGATGACGTGGTACTTCACGTCAATAATTAAATGTTGGTATGACGCTTCGCGGAAATACCGCGAAACGACAATAATCCAACAATCCCCCTCTTATTGTCGGAATCGCCAAACTCTTCAAAATAATCCAAGTTTCGGTCGTCCCCTCTCAAACACATCATGTGTAGCAGCCTTTGTCAACAAATCAGCCGCCTCCTCTTTAGTTGGTACGTACGAAAATTCAATCTCATTTGCCGTAACCAAATCTCTTACAAAATGCCATTGGATCCTGATGTGTTTCGTCCTCTTGTGAAACACAGGATTTTTCGCCAACGCCATAGAACTCATGCTCTCAGAATGAATCGTCATACAACCAATAGGAATTCTTAACTCACGTAACATCTCCTTAATCCAAATCGAAGCCTTAGCTGCATGACACGCAGCCATATACTCAGATTCTGTGGAACTCAACGCAACCGTAGGTTGTAGCCTTGAACTCCACGAGATCGCAGCTCCCCCAAAAATAAATGCATATCCTGACGTAGACTTACTTGAATCAAAATCGCCGCCCCAATCCGCGTCACAATACCCAACACACTCCAAAGAATTTTTGTCAGAAGTAAACAAAAGTCCAAGATCAATCGTACCAACCAAGTATCGAAAGATACGTCGTACGGCCTCCCAATGCGCCTTCTTTGGCTCGTGACAATAACGGCTTACTATAGAAACCGCGGCCGAAATATCTGGACGAGTACCAACGCTAAGGTACATAAGTGAACCAACCGCCTCTCGATAAGGTACGTCGATAGAATCCTCCTCTTCAAACTTACGAATGTTTAGGTTTGCATCCAACGGTGTAGAAAGCGGTTTCGCGTCAGTCATACCGAATCTCTCCAAAATCTCCTTACAATATTGAGCTTGACTCAATTTAATGTTCCCCTTTTTGTCACGTATCACTTCAATCCCCAAAATATATCGTACCTCTCCAAGATCCGTTACTTTGAAATGTAATCCAAGATAACGTTTCAACTCATTAATGCGCTCCAACTTGTCGCATGCCATCAAGAAATCATCCACATAAACAGAAAAGATGATTTGATCAACTCCTTCACCTTTCACGTAAACTCCACAATCGGACGTAGTCCGTACATATCCAAACTTCAATAACACTTGATGAAGTCTCAAATACCAAGTGCGTGGTGCTTGTTTTAAACCATATAATGATTTTCTCAAACGCCATACATTTCCTTCCTTCAAAGGAGAGACACCTTCCGGTACTTTCATATATACCTCTTCCTCCAACTCACCATTTAAAAACGCGGTCTCAACGTCCATTTGATGGACGTGCTTCTTCCCCATCGCTGCAATTGCAATAATAATCCGTAGTGAGTCGAACTTCACCACGGGAGCATAAGTCTCCTTAAAATCGATTCCCTCACGTTGTTGGAACCCCTTACACACAAGCCTCGCCTTGTACTTAATTATTTCACCCGACGCTCCAGTTTTGGTTTTAAAGACCCACTTTGCATCAATCGCCTTTTTCCCCTCCGGTAATTTCACTTTCTCAAAAGTTCGATTATCAACCACCGACTTAAATTCTTTCTCCCACGCCGGTTTCCACTTACTCTCCCAATCAACCGACCTTCTAGCCTCGACATAAGATTGAGGGTCGCCGGTCATATTTTCCGTAAGTGATTGCTACAAAAGAAACTCCGTCTCCATAGCATCGGAAAGAAAATAATGCGAATTTGATGTATTTTCCCCTTTTCGATCGTTAGTGAGTTTCTCCGGTTTCTTCCCCTTTGTAATCCGAGAGCTCCTCCTAATAACTTGCTCCTCCTCTTTTTCCTCTTTGTCTTCCTCGGATTCAATTTCAATTTCCTTCTCACTCGATTTAGAACTCAATTTAGAACTTTGAGATTTCCGAATGTTCGAAGGCACTCGGGAATCCAAAGATCCATCACTCTTACTTCCAAATTCAATTTCAACCGATTTCTTCAAATTCTTTTTCTTAGTTTCCTCATTCGGTTCCACATCGGATTCCGAATCCCCAATGTAAGGAAAGTTCTCAATTTCATTCTCCTCATAGAAATCCAAATTTTCTTTAAATTTCTCAACGGAATTCATGGCGGATTTGAGATCCTCATGAAAATCCACATTCCGAGATTCCTCCACGGTGTGACGAGGCGGATCATACACTCGGTACAAATTCCCCTTCGCACTATAACCAACAAAAATTCCCGGCCAACACCTTGGTGCAAATTTCCCCTTCCTCTTAATTGATTCTACATAAACCGTAGCATGACATCCCCAAATTCTCAAATGATGAACCGTGGGCTTTCTACCACTCCATAACTCCTCCGGTGTTTTACTTCCGGAAACCGAAGTGAGTCTTCGGTTACAAATGTAATTCGCCGTAAGAATCGCATCTCCCCACAAAAACATCTCTCGTCCGGAGCTATGAACCATCGCACGGACCATTTCTTGTAAGGTACGATTCTTTCTCTCGGCCACTCCATTTGATTCCGGAGAATAAGGCGCCGTGAATTGATGCCTTATCCCCCACTCCTTACAATACCCCTCAAAAACAACAAACTCCCCTCCATTATCCGATCGAATAGACTTAAGCTTCTTATCAATTTGCCTTTCGGCCATTGCATGCCATTCTTTAAATTTTTCAAATGCATCCGATTTCTTTTTCAATAAGTACACCCATGACTTCCGAGAGAAGTCATCAACAATCACCAAAGTATACTTATTACCTCCAATTGTCTCGGGTTTAATATGTCCACAAAGATCGATGTGAACAACCTCCAAAGGACTTTGAGCTCGATGCTTGATGTCTTTATTCGGATGGGATTTCCGAATTTGACGTCCTTTGCTACATCCTCCGCATCCGTTCACCTTCTCACCGGATGCAAGGTCCAAACCCCTCACCGAAGAATGACGAATCATCTTCTTCAAACTTACCTCGGATGTATGACACATTCGATGATGCCATAAGGTAAGATCACCTTTCAACTCCGAAATTTGATGTGAAATTCCCTTGGTGGGAACTTTAGATTTCGGCCTCCTCCATAAGAGCCGACTATGATTCGCATCCGTTACAACTCCTTCTCCGATTACATTCCCCTTCTCATTCCAAATCTCGATAGATTGATCACCTCTCGCAAGTAAACTTCCACCACTCTTTTGGATTTGTGGAACGCTTAACAAATTGACCGAACCGTCCGGAATGTAAAGAGTATTTTGAAGACGATACTCCGTCGATCTCTCCTTCCCATCATTATCCCATGAAAGAAGATCAAGCCGAACCGTGCCAACCGTACCAACCGAAATGACATGGCCGCTTGCTACCGTAATAAACTTTGGAACCGTAAGTTCCCTCATGTCATCAAACAAGGTAGCATCCGTGCAAACATGGTGAGATGCCCCCGTATCAATGATCCACTCTTTTTCCAAATTTCCTCCACTACTTACCGAATCAAGGGTAAGGTTAAGAACCGGAAAAACATCACCGGTTTCATTACCATAGTCAAAGTAATTTGCATTACCATAACCACTACCACCACCGCGGCGTCCTCCTCGGCCGCCACCTCGGGCGCCTCTATCACCTCCTCTAGCTCCTCTTCCACCTCCGGAATCTCCACTCTTTGCATAACATTGAGGGATCGTATGCCCCCACTTACCGCAAAAATGACATTGCTTATCCTTATCCGGACAAGATGAAGACAAATGTCCAAGCCGGTTACACCGGTAGCATGTCACATTGGAAAGATCCGAAGGGACTTTTGGTGGACGACCTTGCTCCCTCTTGTTGCCTCGGCCGCCACCACCACCTCTCGGGCCACCTCCTCTACCACCTCCTCTACCACCGGCATAGTTAAGATCCGGGGTTTCGGGAGTAGTAGAGTTGAGAACTCCTCCTCCTCCACTTGAAGAAGCCGATGGAGTTCCCTCCGACATTTTGATAAAATTGACGGTGAATCCGAAAGTGTTATCCGCCTTCGCTCGTAAAATAGCTTTAAGATGCGAAAGCTTCTCCGGCAAAGCGTTAAGAAACACGCTTAATTTATCCGCATCCAAAATAACTCGACCATTGTTGAGTAATTGCTCGAGTATGATATTGAAGCGCTTCACGGCATCATCCATCAATTCATTTGACTTGAATTTAAAATTCATAAAATCCGTATAAACATATTGACCTTTGTTCTCAACACCTTTCTCATATTGCTCTTCAAGTGCTTGCCAACACTCATGGGCCGTTCCGTGAGCGAGGAAATGATCAAGCACGGAAGAAGTGCAATTCTTCATCAAACCGGTCGTTGCCGCAATATCTTTCAACCTCCATTGAGCACGTGCCTTGCTCTCCGTTGGCATCTTCTCTTCTCCATTGACAATCCTCCAAAGCCTCTTGAGAATAAGTTGATTTGAAATAAATTTCTTCCAAACCGCATAATTGGTGCCATTAAAGGCCACGGATTTCCCCGACATGTTATAATCATCTTCATTATTCAACGCTTCTTCAAAATCTGAATCTTCCTCTATCTTTGCTTTACCTTTCCTAATTCTCTCTTTTATCTCACTCTCATTAGCTCCTCCACTGAATGGATCGGCAGCCTGAAATGAAACAAATTCTCTTTTCTCACTAGATTGAGTTTGAAATCGTGAATCTACATATCTCATTAATGTATCAAACATCCGAGTCTCCTCAAATTGAGAACCCGAAAAACTGAACTCTCTTGCTCTCTCCGAAGTCGACATGGGGGAAGGAGTATTTCTATTCTTCTTCCTCCCCATGCGCTCTCTCTCTATCTCCGAAGCACTAGCTCCGATACCAATTGTAGGATCTTAAGCAAAAGAGTTTTACAATAATAATTCACAATACAAAAAACATTACACAGCGGAAGCTCATAAAAGACAAGAGGAATATTCAGCCAAAAAGATTTATAAGTGTTCTTGGCCGAAGCCTCTTTACATCATGTCTCTTCTCTCTTCTCTCTCTTCACTATTAATCCTCTATGATTAATTGGTTGATTAATTAATACTCTGCACATGTACACTGCTGCCTATATATACTCGCTACTCTACACTAAGAGACAACAAGATAAGACAAACAGAACTTAGCGTAGCGACGAAGTCTGTCCCTAGCTGACTGTGCACTCTTCAATGAAAATTCCACGAAGGAAGGCGCACGCGCTTTCTTCCTTCGAAACAACAAACTCCAAACGTTGACTTAACACGTGTCGCTTCACAAGTACACCTGCACGCAAAATCAAACATCTGTACATGAAGACAAAAGTCACGCGAAACGAAATAGTATGTTTCGTTCGCGGACGCTTCAAAATTAGTACCACGAAACTTACATTGTACGTTTCGTATGATGACGTGGTACTTCACGTCAATAATTAAATGTTGGTATGACGCTTCGCGGAAATACCGCGAAACGACAATAATCCAACACAAACCACTACCGAAATAAAACGATACAAAGTTGTTAAAAAGACACCATTTCATTCTTTAGAAAGACACATTTTCTAAACCAAAATCTCACCCTCACTGCTAAAACCATTGATAACTCAGGATCGTCACTTTCAAAAATCTCAAATGTAACCTGAGCCAAAAAAAAATAAAAAAACAAAACCTTATAAAGAGAGTTGGTTTTGTTTCGGCGACGGAAAGATTAAAAAGACAAAGTGTTTTGTTTTGGCAACAGAAGAATTAAATAAAAGCTAAATACGTAAAAATTTGAAAAATATTTCTCAAAGGCAGTGTGTTTCCTCCCTTGATCTTCTTTATCTTTTTATCTCAACATTGAAAAATATTAGCTTTTGTTTTCTTAAAAAAAAATCTACCTAAAAATTCATTTTGGTAAAAGAGAGAGACATAACAAACTGCAATTAGTATTAAACTATGAAGCGTTGTAAAAAAATATGTTTTTTAAAAAGACGAAAAAAAATAAACATTTGTTGACGTACGTAAAACGTGCGATCGATGCCCGGAATTGTGGTAAAATCCACAATAAAACGTATATAAAATTGGACCCACCAGTATAATATCTGAGGTGGTGGTACAGTGATTAGTACATTCACAGCTAAAGTGAAGGGTCCCAGTTTCAAATCCTGGCCGGTTCATCAATCCCTTTATTGGGATCGTCCATTCTATCCCCTGATTCTAGGAATCTTAACAACATTTCCCATTGCTGAAAACCAAAGAGATAAAAAACCAAAAGGGAAAACAAATTACTTCTCAAAAACTCTCTCTAAATTGTCATGCCGCAAGACGTCGGCGGGTATTATTGCTGATTCTTATTCTAATTGGGGTATAAGGGGATAATACAGATCGGTGGCGGAGTGTTCAGTTGAAGTACTGACGGAACTAAGGTCGTACCTTTTTACCGTCATGGAAACAGATTTCGGTACGACATCGGGTTTCGCAAATACGAACAGCTCCAAACTTGACATCTTATGTACTCCAACGGTTACATACCTGACACATGTCCAAGTCGTGAACCCTCGGAGGTTCATGCATTATTTTTGTAGCGTAGGGAGGGTTTTTATCCTCGAGGTGTAGATGTAAGGCTTTCCGAGGCGGCCACGTAGCGGCCACCTCTAGAAACTGGCAGCGTTTGTACATAGAAAGCTGCTTGCTCAGAGACATGTAGGAATTAGTGTAGGTGTACGATAGGTAACAGCATAGGATAAAGGCCATGTGGCCGCATTAGATTAGTCGCAAATCACAACACGGGAATCCAACATTGGAGAGTTGTCGTTTTCCGGCGAACTACATTCTCGGGATTTGTCGAACCTTTCCTTGCTTCCTTTTCAGTTAGCGTTGCTCGGCGGCATATTTAGGATCAGTTGGTTGTTGAGTTAGGGTTTCTCTTTTCTGGATCCTTAGTCTCTTCCCTAGCCTTGTCTCTGAGTTTTTCTGAGCTCTCTTTCTGTACTAGTCCTTACCTAGCCTACCGGCGCAAGCCAGCCTGCAAGGTTTCCCTCCAGACTGTGTTTCACTTGCCGTGCTCTGCGAATCCTGGGGTGTGAATCTTGCGTGTATTGTTGTGGTTGCACGATTTCTGTTGTCCGTCTCCTTTTTTTTCCTCTGGCTTTGGAAGTTCCAGTTTTCTCGGAGGTCTCCGCCGGTTAAGGAGAGTTTGCTATTTGGCAGTTGGACTCTTGTAGGGAATATTGAAGACTTCTGTGGCTACTGTCGCAAATATTCCCGTGTTGTAATTTTTTTTTATTTCTAATTTTCTTTATCCCTGGTGTGGATTAGTTTCTTTATTTCTAGTTTATTTTAAATTGTTCATTTCTAATTTTCGTCATTTCTTGTGTCAATTGTTTTCTTGCTATCTAGTTATTGTGATTGGTTTTCTTTTCCAGCCTAGTGGTTTTCGTTGGATTGCTTTAATCAGTTTTTATCTTCAACCTTTAGGGTTTCGTTGCTAGTGGGCTGTGAGTTGGATATTTAAATCCGGTATAGTGTCCTCTTTCTGTCCACCTACCGGATTAACTCACTCAGAAAACCTAGCAAACCTAAAAACTTATAAAAAAAAAATCATATCAAAAACCAAGAAAAAAAAATTATATATATTTAATTATATAAATTAGCTTGCACGAATTATCACATAAAATTATAACAGCTTTAATAGTTGGGTATAGCGTGGCTTAAAGCTGATACGCGTACCCTAACAGGCTACTAACTTGTAACAGTAAAAGCAGATCGAACTTGTTTGTAAAGGGGTATTTAGGTGTTATGAATATAGAGTACTAAATTTGGTGGACGTCTGTGAAAGAATCGCGCGATTTAGAGTCCTATTTCAAAAGATATAGCGATGGGTGTATTTATGTGACAGCTAGGGGTCAAAATAATAGGTGGGTAACATTGAAACGGGTTAAGGGTCAAAGCAGATGCGGAATTTAAGGCGTACGTCTATATAAAGTACTAATATTGGTTTGGTACCTATTATGGTTCGTTTCGTAAGATTTTTAGTACGAAACGTCATAATTCAATATTGTAAGTTTTGTAGGTACACCGCGCATCGTTATTAGTGTCAACGACTCTAATTTGGGTTATTAAAATTTTGATTTTTTTCCAAAAATTGTGTACATGATTTTCAAAATTAAATAAGCAACGCTATTTAAGGAAGTGGACCATAATCTGCCACGTTTCTCGCATTAAATTAGAATTGTTAACACTAATTTGTTTTTTACACTATTTAAACCTTGACACTAATAACGATGCGCGGTGTAGTTTCGCAAGTTAAATTCGCGACGCACGATCGTGCGAAGTCGCGTTTCAATTTGCGTGCACTTTTGCACGTAAATGCTACGTAGTAAAATGTAGTGTTTGATTGGTTAGAAAATGCTACGTAGTTAGTGGGAGATTTCGCACGCTTTTGCATTGGTCAGTCTGAGTCTTTGTTGATCAATGATTGGCCCAGGTAAAAGCCTGTTAAAACGGAGCGTTGACTCAGGCCTGGCGAGTCCAGGGCGATGATGGATAAATAGGGAAGTGTTAGAGGAGAGTAGACATCTTTTCCTTTGGAAAAGTTTGTGGAAATTTCGGCTGATCTTGGTCCTGAGCGATTAATACCAAATTAGAGGAAAGGCATTTTTGCGTTGAAATCTCTTACTAACTAAATAGTGTTTTAGTAGTTAAGAGATAGAATTATTAAGAGTGGAGAGTAGTGGAAAACACTTTAATAAGAAGGGTTGAGCCACGAGGGCAAGAGACCAAGCTGATGTTATGTGGACAGAAGCTTCTTCTAATTTAAAGTTTATCCTTATGTGAGTGTTGTCAAATGTGGATGTGTGTTTTCCAATGTGTGGAATGCGTGGTTGGAATTGTTTGTAGTAATGGGATTTTCTGAGAGGTAGGAGATCCTGTTACATAACTACTTTGGCATTGAGCTGTGGTGTGATTCCGATAACTTGGAACTGGAGCATCGTGGGGAAATATTCAAGGTATCATATTCAAGGAATTCTACTGGATGCTATCGCTTTAGGTGAGCAACCAATCCTTGTGGGTGCAGGAGCGTTATAGGTTATCAAGCGCACTCGGTTAGGGGGTTAGATATCTTGCCGAAGGCCACATTTTCTCTCCGTATAGGACATCATCGTTGCATAGTCCTAGTTTCTTGTTTTCTAACATCTGGCCGTTTTGGCCCTGAATATTTTCTTGTTTTTTATTACATCTGGCCGTCTTGGCCCTGTATAGCTTCTTGTTTTATTACATCTGGCCGTGTTGGCCCTGAATAGTTTCCTGCTTTATTACATCTGGCCGTGTTCGCCCTGAACAGTTTCCTTTTTATTATATCTGGCCGCAAGTGGCCTTGCATAGGTGGCATGAGTTTGCTTGGCATAGCGTGAAGTTAATAGGATTGGACAAGACAGTTTACGAGAAGACTGACTCCGGTGATACAGGATAGGCCAAACGGCGTGGTGTGTCAGTCTTGCGGTTAGTAGCATCCTTTTGCGTGTGTTTGGCATTTCGCGGCATCTGGATAGGACCGCCTTCTGTATACATGCCAACGGACTGGAATAATTTACAATTTCTGGCTAGTACCACCTGAATTTCAGGTGCTTACCGAGGGCCGCCCAGAGAGTCTATTACGGCCGGTCCTCCTCCAATATCTTTTCCTTACTCAGCAGTTCAGTCACCATTTTTAGGATCACCCAGTCAGTCGAGATCTGGTCTCTCTTCGCTCAATAGGTCTACGTCGTCGGTTTCTTCATCTTTCACCCACTCGGGGAAAGATTCGGACACCGACTCGCTTGACATACAGGGTCTAGGTATACCACCGTCAATTTTTTCAGTGGGTCGTACAATACACACTAATCACACCTCTTTTAGTGTGGACATGGCCTCGTCCATGGACACCGGAGGTAGTAAACAACATTTCTGTTTTTTTTGTCTCAAAGACACCATGTCCTTGTCTCACTTTCGCATGCTTTTCAATACCAAAATGCGTGATCTGGCATTTCGTACCAAGATCGCTACGACCTACGGGTCGATTTTTCTTTACTAGGGCGATACCTCAGAGGATCTGCCATATTCCTTTATACCCAGAAATATGAGGAAATTTGTGCTATGACTGAAATAGCACCCGCCTATTCCAGAGCTAATGCCATAATTGGCCGCCCCGAAATTCCTTTCCAACCCGCTGTCCCGACAGTTTATGAATCCACATGCAACGACGGTTCACCCGCAATACCCGAGGTCCCTCAACAATTTGCACTGGCAGCTAGGGCTGAAATTCCGGCTAGACTTGAAATGCTAGTCCCGCTAAGAGATCCAGTCTCATTAATTTTTGATTTATTACAGGACGAGTATCGGATGCAGAATACTGACCAAGTCAAAGAATTAATGAATTTCGAAGGCAGACCAGGTGAAACAGCTCCGGCATTGCGGTCACGTATGGAAACTTTACGTGAGGCCTTACCGGATCTCATGTCAAAAGCTGAGGCGGTACAAAATTTGTGGGTCAATTTCCCACGCAATCTCGACGGTTCATTCAGAACCGTCTGACCGAAGCATATAGCCTTAAATTCACCTTCGAGCAGGCTGTAGAGTATGCTGTGAAGTAAGAAATGCAGACTTGCTGGTGGGACGCTCACGAGCGGCCAAAACCTTCACCTAAAGATTACCGTAATCAAAATCCAAACCATAATCCTAACCCGCGCAACCCATGGCCCAACCCAAGACCTCGAAGGGCCCCTGCCATGGGATCATTACCCACAACTCGTGGAGCCCGTAGCGTATATGTTTCCAGTGTGGTCACAGTGGTCACGACGCACGCAGCTGTCCACACAAGGCAGCCATGTGTACCCACTACATTGAAACACGTCATTACATACAGAGAAGTCATATAAAAAATTCAGATTTCATTTATCAAAATCAAATTAATAACGGCGGTATACCTGCTCGCGCGGCTAAATTGGTCACTCCACCGAAAGGGGAAGAAAACACATCTCCCAAACTCAACAGGAGGGACCGAGATAAAGTAAAGATGCAGGCAACCATAGCGGCCATGATGAAGGAGCAGTTTGCCGCGCAAATGGCGCAGGTCAAACCGCAATTAACTGGAATGGCCCGGACCGTAGTTCATCTGCCCTCTTTTGCTGGGCGATCTCTCAGAGAGTCTACCGTCCAACAGCGAGTACCTCTTTTCAAAGGGACTCCCGATCATAATCGTGAGTCTAAATCTATTAACACTCGCATACCATTATCTTTCGTTAAAGAACCTAAAACCCTTATCCCGGAAATAGCCTCTAGCATCACCGCTGAGGCCTTAACCATTCTGGAAGGGAGTATACAAGATGCCTATAAGGTCAAAGAACGGTTAGCGATACTGTCAACTATGCTCCCCGAACCGAATAGTGAGGCTAAATCCTCAGATCTAACGAAATCTGCTCATGCATTTCAGGCGCTTCAAAACCATCGTAGTACCCTAACTCTTCAAGTGATTACTCTAGAAGAGCGTTCCAGTCTTACTCCACACATCACTTTTCTGGATAACAACTTAAGCGTTTTCTCAGTTAATGGGGTAGCTCGAGCTTTACCTCTCATGGACACAGGGGCGAAACCCATTATCCTCGGATCGGCTTTCGCGAAGAAACTAGGTCTGATTGCAGATACGCTACAACCCACTACCACTCGTTTGTTGACTTTTGTAAGAACCAGAGAACCTGTCTTAGGTATGTCAAAAGAACCACTATGTTTTCAATTTCATTGTCATTCAGAATCCGATTTTGCAGAAATATACGCTAACGCCTTGGTCACCAAGTGTAGCGATTATGAGTGCTTGGTCGGCCAAGACGTCATTTTTCGAGTAGGGGGGGGGTTGATATGCATGATCAAACATTTTCGTACAGACCAAACAATTTTCCACACCGCAAAGTTTGTTTACCTCTTATCTCGGCCTGGCAACCCATGCCTACCACGACTCAGTCGGAAGTCGGCGTTTGTCTTGCCAGTCTATGCTGCAGTTAGCATATGTGCTGATATTCTTCAATCGTTAACAGCGGAAGAAATCTTACCAAACCCCTCGGGAATGCCAGAATTATTTGGCACCCCATGTTTTACTATTGACTCGGCAGATTTTGACAAATTGTATAAGTTCACGGTACCGATTCCTTTATGCATTATTCCAGATCCACCCGCTATTGGCATGGATCCTTCCGGGTTTTCCCCTATTAAATGGAAACCATTCAACTTACAACCTAACGAACGGTCTCGTTATCTTAGACCTTTTTGCAAGTATAGGTACCACACTTCTCTCTTGCCTTAGGTACGTATTCTAATCAAAGTATATTATTCTGTAGATATTGACCCTTTGGCTAGACGCGCTCAGTTGCATCACTGTCAAATCTTACATGAACAATACCCTCACCTCTTACCACAGTCTTCTTTTCACAGCATGCATTCCGCTTTACCACTGGATATCCGTCTGATAGGTAATCTTCATTTGGCGGAGTTAGAACCAATCGACCTTCTTTTCGCAGGTTGGGAATGACAAGGAATGTCAAGAGTCGGGAATGGTTTAGGTTTGGCAGATCCGCGTACTAAACTGTTCTTTGAGGTAGTACGTCTTATCCATTTCTTTCAGTCACTGAACCTCCCCTTTGGATACGTCTGAGAAAACGTCGCAACTCATATTGACCCCCGACCCACAGTTCTTGCATACTACAAACGTATCGAATCATTAATTGGACCGCCACTAATAATCGATGCCGCACGCCATGGGTCGTTGGCCCACCGGGTTTGTTCCAAGTGGACTAATTTGGTGGATATATGCCGGCTCTGAGAAGCTAACCTCATTGTTCGACCACCTAAACTTTTCATCCATAGCGCACTTTTTCCATTTCATACGGTTCATACATGTGTCCAGACAGACTATCCTCCTGCATTTTGTCTTTACATTCTTGGCCAGCCGTTACGTGCACTTCCTACACTAGTCACATATCCACACTCCCATGCATATTCACATAACGGACCGGGTATGCTTCAGAACACTCATATAGGCAGTCTAGAAGAACCTACCGCTGAGGAGAGAGAACTCCTCCTCCATTTCATTCTAGACACTACCGCTGCCCAAGACTCACTGAGCGGCAGCGCTGCACCTTACTTTGTCGTGTTATGGATCCTCAATCCCTGTCATTTGTCTTGGGTATAGGGTTTACAGCCGGTCAATATGCACAGAATCATCCGTCTCAATTGGCTGGGAGGGGGAATACACCATTCAAACACACTGCTTCTAAATCCTCACCTTCTCTCTTGGGTACAGCTTTCCAGCTCTCTCTTTTTCCTCAGTCTGTCAAGTCTAACACAAATCACACTATTTACGATTTCTTGGAACCTAGTCACATGAGTTGGTCCACCCCAGCATTCACAACAGCTAGATCTTCGATACCACTATACGCAGTTCCACACTGGACAACCGCATTTCCATCTAGAAGTTGGCATCATGCAGTCACTTGTTTGCATCAGCCCCCAGTTGAGTATGAGCTGGGACAGTCTTTAGTCGCGGATGAGCAGCTAGCATTTGCACAGGCAATGGAAGCCATTACCATCAGCGCACCTGGAAAAACAACGTGGAAATTAGGGATGGGACTAACGGAACCGGAACACAAACTATTAGACTGAGTCATAAACCAACACCAAGACGCGTTCGTTTACTCCATGAAAGATCTAGGTCGACACACCACCTACAGAATGTCCATTGACCTAGGATTTAACAAGCTTGCATGCATTCTTAGGTTTGGCTAATTAACATCGGAGGTTTGTTCCTAAGTTTAGCACGTTGGCATCCCCACTAAATGAACTCTTGAAAAAATCAGTACCGTTTACTTGGGGACCCCCGCAGATTGAGGCATTTTAGGGATTAAAAAAAGCACTGTCTACCGCTCCTATTCTCCGCCCACCAAATCATAAGTTACCATTTTGCCTCCAAACCGACTTTGGTAAGCTCGGTATCGCCGCCATTCTAACTCAGCGTGAGTTTACAGGTGAGGAATATGTGGTGGCTTAAGCTAGTCGAAGCAACAATCAGGCCGAGTCGAACTACAGTAGTAATGAAGGGGAGTGCCTAGCCGCAGTTCGGGGAATTGTGCATTTCCGCCATTACCTTTATAGCCAACCTTTTACTCTTCATACTGACCATCAACCATTGCATTGGCTCATGACCAATGACAAACTATCCAGCAAGTTAGCCCGCTGGGGCCTCATTTTGCAGGAATACGATATGGAGATCATCCATCGGCCGGGGCTACTTAGTTTGAATGGCGACGGTCTTTATCGAAACCCCTTACCCAATTCTGCCAATAATGGAGTACGACAAGATTTTGATGACAAACCTATTGCATCGCTGTCTAGTGGAGCCCACCTGGTTTACAGTTTTTCGGGCCCCACCGTTCACAAAACTGAACACGATCCATGGAGGGACAGCGCTCTGGTCTTATTTTTATCAACCCAGTCCTTTCGAACAGACACTACACCAGGAGAGGAGGAGCGTGTTCGCAAAAGAGCGCAAAATTACTTATGGATGGGAGGTTCCGTTATCCGTCTCCTCGCAGAAGGAAGTCATCGGCATGTTCCTCGGCCGATAGAACGCCTATCACTTATCGATCAGATTCATACTGATCTGGGACATTATGGTACTAAACGGACTTTGAGTTTGGTACAGGCACGTTATTGGTGGTCCGGCATGCAGGCGGACGTTGCGGCCGTGTTACAAGGATGTAGCACATGTGACCGGTTGCGGACCTCTTTTTTTAACTGTCAGACTACACTTCAACCTTGGCCTATCCGAGGTCTTTTCTACAGGTGGTCGTGTGATCTGGCAAGTCTTTTTCTCGTCTCGCGAAGGGGCAAGCAATACCTCATGATCATGATTGAGAACTTCAGCAAATGGGTGGAAGTTGTGGCCCTCCTGCACAAAACTGCCAAACTCACCACCGCTGCTTTGAAAGAGCATGTGCTCCTCTCATATGGAGCTCCAGCAGGAGTCCTTAAAGACCAGGGGATCGAGTTCCAAGGCAAAACTCACCACCGCTGCTTTCAAAGAGCATGTGCTCCTCTCATATGGAGCTCCAGCAGAAGTCCTTAAAGACCAGGGGATCGAGTTCCAAGGCAAAATTCAGGAAATGGTGGACGAGGCATTGATCGATCACCGTCAAACAAGTCGAGATCATCCCCAGGCAGACGGTTTGTCTGAGAGGGCCATGCAAACATTTAAGCGGGCTTTGTGTAAACATTGCTTGGAGAAACACATTACTGTGTGGGATGAATCATTGGGTTATATTGTCATGGGTTATCGCATGTCTGTACAGGCCAGCTTAGCAAATTTCAATCCCTATTATGTGTTATTTGGTCAACAGCCATTGCTCGGTATAAATATACAGAAAGCTGCTAGTTTTCCTTTGCCGCTTATGTCTGATTCTCTTTTTTGGACAAACTAATCAACCGGGATATTCTTTTTGCTAGGGAAATTCTAATAACCTTTGAAAACTTGCAGATTGCTCAACATCGCGACTCCTTACGGTTTGCAACAACTCGCAGCGACATTTACCGGCCACAACAAAAACCCTATTGGGTGGGAAACCATGTATATTTGCGGCGGCAAACATTTGATAGACTTGACACGGATGTCTCGTCTCACATATTGAGGATCACCAAAATTGACTCCAATGGATTATTAAGCCTACAAGGGGCCGACACGCAGACTTTGCGCGAACACTCAAAAAATTGTGCTCCCTACTACCTACCTGATCTCTCTCACAGTATGGATCCGTGGTGGATACCATTACCGAGGCCACCGAGTGTCTGTTGTGTCGGCGTTCTGACGGAGAAACGACGATGCTTATCTACGACTATTGCAATCTAGTAATTCACATGGAGTGCTTGGTCCCACCTTTGCACGCTTTTCCGGCTGGACAATGGTTTTGCCATGGATGTCGCGACCTACCGGCTGTCCTTCCCAGCTCCCTCGCAGGGTAAGGAGCTGGGGGGGGGGGAATTCCATCCT
>JBBHKE010003267.1:0-14524 GCA_037447655.1 Zygnema cylindricum
TCATAACCGGCATTCGAGTGTGATCCCACATGAAGAGAGCCGGTAAAAGGAGAGCCAATAGGATGATAAAGAGAGAACAAAAGTTAAATGAAGTAGGGAGAGGAACTTTTGGAGGTTCCGGATGCCAGGAGGGTCGTCCAGCTGTCGCATGCATAGCTAAAGTTTTCACTCTTTGAAGTTTTTTCTGTCGGAAACAAAACCAGAAACAGAAACAAAAATGCCAATTTGTAAGATACAACAATTTCCCAGCTCCACAAAACAAAACCCAACGGGAAAAACCACTCTAATCTCCAAAGAGACATCCCACACTTTTCCCACTTCCTTTCACCACTCAAAATAAGCGAGAATTAGAACCAACTCACTTGGACGTCTTCCGATTGCAACTTCTCCTGAATGTCGCGAATTCGCTCCATTGTCTTTGACCTCACATATTTGACCGGCATTGTCAATTGTCGAGCGAAATTTTCTGTATGTTTTATGGCCACGGTGGTCGCCCGTTCCAATCGCCCTTCACCAACGGCGAGGCGACGCCGTCGCACTTCTTCCAAATGTTGGGCAGCAACCTCCACTAGACACCACAGTAAATAGGGAGGACAGGATACTCAATTACCGGCTTTCAACACTACCAGTTTCTAACACTAGACAACAAACCAGAAACGGAGTAGATAAGGAGGATGGGATACTCAACAACCGGCTTTGAACACTACACTGTCCATGGTTATTAGAGTTTAATAACACTAATTCGAGCGCGTGAATTTTTTGACCCAGAACCATAATATACTATGATAACACTGTTTAGTTAAGTGGTCCATAATGAGCCACGAGTCAAAATATAATTTGGTGTAGATGACAAAAATTCCGCTTAAACACTGATAATAGGCTAACACTAACAGTGAAAGTAAGGTGTACCAAATTCAAACACTAGACAGTGAATCAGAAAAATGAACATGAAATGGAAACATGGGCGACAAAAATCAAAAACATTGTAACAGGAGTTGGCTTTCTTTTTAAAGTTCTCAACCGCATCTCCAAAACAGTGTGAGACTTGTCACCCAATCTTACTCTATCACCCTCTCTCTCTCTCAATCCCTCTCACTCTCCCTCTCTCACCCTCCCACTCCCTCTCTCCCTCTCACCTTCATCCTCGTCTTCACAGTCGTACCTCCCCGTGAAAGCACTTGTGAGAGACCTCCCAAAAGTTGTGGTCCGAGTGAGAACCGACCGAAAAGTTGAGCTTCGACTTAGAATCGATACTTGTCGTTGAAAAAACGAATTTTGCCGACTAAAAGACGAGTTTTGTCGACTGAAAAATGCTGAATTTTGACGGCTGTAGCTCGTTTGTCGACTCATTTGTTCCTCCGTCGGAGGTTCCGGTGGAGCTGAAAAATGGAAAGTGAAACAAGGAGAAAAAGAAACAAAGGAGAGAGAGAGGGAGAGGGAGAGGGAGAGGGAGAGGAAGAGGGAGAGAGAGAGGGAGAGAGAGAGAGGGAGAGAGAGGGAGAGAGAGAGAGAGAGGAAAAAGAAAGAAAAAGGAATGTCAGTGTACAATGTCATCGACTTGAAACCAAAAGCTTGTAATGAAAGTTTGAATAAGATTAATGAATTGAAAGTGAATTTGATTTTGACCACAATCTGTTAAAAAACCCAACGACTCTTTTTGTATTCACATTACAAACTTTGAGTTTCGCTTAATCGTACGATTGTCCAATGACAGATCTTCAAAATAAAAACAAAAAACAAAAAAAAAAAAACAAATTCACCTACGTATCATTTGCGACTCATAAAGATCCACATCATCTTTCGAATCTCCCTCACTTCCAAGAAACTTCACCGTTCGTCTTTTTATAAAAGGTGGCGCACTGTCACTGGAGGAGTACGGTCTGAATGGAGCAATTACAAACAGCCACGTGGCATTTCACAAATAAGACAAAATCAGATCATTTGGGCGGAAAGCATTTTTCAGAAAAGATGTTCCATCATCTGCTTAAGTGTGACATCACATGTTCCAAAAGATGAAACGTGGCAAGAGACTTGAATCAGATACATGCTTCAGGTTGCAGTATGAAGCAAGCAGGAAGGAGAGGGAGGGAGGGCGCGAGAGAGAGGGGAGGGAGGGGAGGGGGAGAGAGAGAGGAGAGAGAGGAAAGAGAGGAGAGGGAGAGGGGAGAGAGAGAGGGGAGGGAGCGGGGGGGGAGAGGGAGAGGGAGAGGGAGAGGGAGAGGGAGAGTGAGAGGGAGAAGAGGGAGAAGAGGGAGAAGAGGGAGAAGAGGGAGAAGAGGGAGAGAGAGAGAGGGAGAGGGAGAGGGAGAGGGAGAGGGAAGAGGGAAGAGGAGAGGGAGAGGGAGAGGGAGAGGGAGAGGGAGAGGGAGAGGGAGAGGGAGAGGGAGAGGGAATAGGAGAGGGAGAGGAGAGGGAGAGGGAGAGGGAGCGGGGGGGAGAGAGAGAGGAGAGAGGACAGGGAGGAGGGAGAGGGAGTGGGAGAGGGAGAGGGAGAGGGAGAGGGAGAGGGAGAGGGAGAGGGAGAGGGAGAGGGGGAAGGGGAAGGAGAGAGAGGGAAGAGGGGAGGGAGAGGGAGAGGGCGAGGGAGAGGGAGAGGGAGAGGGGAGAGGTAGAGGAGAGAGATAGGAGAGGGAGAGGGAGAGGGAGAGGGAGAGGGGAGAGGGGAGAGGGGAGAGGGAGAGGAGAGAGGAGAGAGTGAGGGAGAGGGAGAGGGAGAGGGAGAGGGAGAGGGAGAGGGAGAGGGAGAGGGAGAGGGGAGAGGTAGAGGAGAGAGAGGAGAGAGAGGGAGAGGGAGAGGGAGAGGGAGAGGGAGAGGGAGAGGGAGAGGAGAGAGAGAGAGAGGGAGAGGGAGAGGGAGAGGAGAGAGAGAGAGAGGGAGAAGGAGAGGGAGTAGGAGAAGAGCGAGAGAAGAGCGGGAGAAGAGGGGGAGAAGAAGCGGGAGAGGGAGAAAGAGAGCGAGAGGGAGAGGGAGGGAGAGGGAGCGAGAGAGGGAGAAAGAGTGAGGCATAGTTTCGGCTGTAATTGTGTCCCTCAATCGGATTTTCTTGCCTCTGGCCGCTCGATAAAGCTCCAAGCTAGCGCTGCAACAATTCATTTCTTAAATCTACACTAATTCATGTGGCCGTGACGTGACAAAGTAGCAGTAGCCCGTCATTTTCCGGTTGAATTTGTAGTGTGAAAATATCGCTTGGAAAGTTTAAAAAACCATTTGAAAAAATAACGCTTACAAGCACAATATGGAGAATGAAAACTAGCAAAACATTGCGTCCGTACATGTTTCCTGTACGGTCCGTACATTGATGAAACGTACGGTAAAAAACAAAACAAAAGAGTCCTTTCTGAAAAAAATGGTGCGACTAAGAACTGAATGGCGTTCAAAGGAGATAGAAATTAAGAGGGGAGAGAGAGGAAGAGAGAGGGAGGGAGGGAGAGGGAGGGAGAGAGGAAATGAGAATGGAGAGAAGATTTTTGTTTCCCGTACCTCCCTCCGTCTCCCTCGTACCCTTCCTCTTCGTCGTATTCTCCCTCCGACTCTCCGGATGACGGCCGCCGCCGCATGTCTGCCATTGGAGGGGAGGGCTGCCTCGGGACAGGGGCGGAGGGAGAGAGAGAGAGAGAGAGAGAGAGAGGTGGGAGGCCAGAGAGGTGGATGGGGGAAGGAGAGGGAAAGGTGGAAGATAGGAGAAAGAGGGAGAAATGAGGCGCAAAAGAGAGGAGAGAGGAGGGATGGAGGGAGAAATTAGAGAGTAGGAAGGGAAGGGTTTAAAGAATATAAAAAACAGGAGAGAAAGAGAGGATGGGGGCGGAAGGGAGGGGGAAGGAGAGGTGAGGGAAAGGGAGAGATAATGGGAGAATGAGAGGAGAAGGAAACAGAAAGAGATAGCGAATTGGAAAGGTAAAGAATTTCTGGCGCCACGTGTCGCCCGAGGAGATACTCTCCTCTCTCTCTCTCTCTCTCTCGCTCTCTCTCTCTCTCCCTCAGAGTAGGAGACGCGGGGGAGAGGGAGGGAACAAACTGCCCAACCGTTTGGGAGTGGTGCGATTCTCTCGGCAGTCGAGGCGACAGTACAGCGCAGTACGGACGGTTAGAAACAGACAAACAAAATGGTACGAGCTAAGGCCAAACGGAGTTGGTTCAGCGGATTAAAAGTGGTACGGAATGTCGGTGGGAAGGGTGAAATACTGACGGTTAGATGCGACAAAGTAATCCCTTTGACAGTTTCTTAAATACTTAAAACGCGGGTTCACAAAATGGCCGTTGGATTTGCATGATTTCGATCGCAAAGAAACTTAGACATTAACGATATGACGTCATCTTGCGCACAAATAGGCGGGAAAATTGTTAACAGTTCTTAAGCTGAACGTTCACGCAATCAAGTTCAGCCACGCTAAAACATGTCAGAATCCAAGTAACATCCTTATTTCCTGAGATAGCAAAACTGAAAGTTTTGAAGCGTTACATACTGTCAATTGTAGAATAACGATAAAACCAGTCATTTTAACTGTAGTGCGAAAATAACTGCCTAAATGACGTCATTGTCGTCCTCATCACCAGTTCAGTACGGCAGATTTGTAATGTAGTGAAATCCAGTAATTTCCAGCTTTGACGGATGATGGTTTACTGTACGGTATGTATTAAGTGATGGACGGTTTGGATATACAATCCCAAGCCAACTTTCAACCGTCTGTAAAACTTTGTTAATCTCTAGAGTCAAAACAAAGGTAAGTCACTCATCAACATTAGACTGGGCCAGAGTATGTATGAAGTGTAAGGCAGAGGTCGCAAAAGTCAAAAAAAATCATACCCGAAACCGACCGTTTTTTTTTTTTCAAAATCTGAGTAACCGACGCCCGACCGAGTTTTGTCACGCTCCAAAATTGTTAACCGTTAACCGACCGTCGTTTACGAAAAAAAAAATAACCGAATCTTGATTTTTCGCGACTAACCGCGCCCGCCCGTAACCGAAAAAGTACAAAATTAATCAATGTACGACGGAATAAGCCAATAATTACAATTTGTCGCGTTCCCTAAGATTTGCGAAATGAATAGTGTATTACACCGTCGATCGTATTTAGCGTGTAGAAATTATTAGAGTAAAGAAAAAATTAGCGTCATTAATTCTAATTCAGTGCCAGGTGACGTGGCAAATTATGGTCCACGTCCTTAAATAGCGTCATTTATTATATTTAAGGTTCAAGGGTCAAAATTTAGGGGCGCCGAATTAGTGTTCAACATGCTAAATACGATCGACGGTGTACTGTGTTAGATTTGCGACGCTTTGTCGCGTTGCCTAAGATTTGCGAAATGAATACTGTACTACCGTGTCAGATTTGCGACGCTTTGTCGCGTTGCCTAAGATTTGCGAAATGAATACTGTACTACCGTGTCAGATTTGCGACGCTTTGTCGCGTTCCCTTTGATTTGCGAAATAAATAGCTTACTACAGTACCGTGTCAGATTTGCGACGCTAATCATGATGTCACGTACTTCCACGATGCCAAAGAGTACAAAGTACATGAATGTTGGATTATCTTTTTGTAAGATTCGCGAAATGAATAGTGTTAGTACCGTGTCAGATTTGCGACGCTAATCATGATGCCACGTACTTCCACGATACCAAAAGTACAAAGAACAATAATGTTGGAAAAAAAAAAAAAGTACAAACTTTTCTTTTTTTTTGGTTTTTTGTTTGACCGACCGTAACTGACCGTTTTTTTTTTCTTGGTGAGTCAACCGACCGTAACCGTCCGACCCCCAAAATTTGGCAACCGAATCCGTTCCGGATCCGGCGCGGGACGTTTTCGGTTGACCGTTTGCGACCTCTGGTGTAAGGCCGGCCGCACAAGTCAAATTTCTAGTGTTGTGTAGCGGGAAAAACTTATCGTGATAAAACCGATACCGATAGTTAGCTATTGGTCATCGAACGGTGAGCAGAGGTCGCAATCGGGTACCCGAATCCGTGCCCGATCCGTACCCGACCGCCGGCGTCGGATCCGGAACAGATTCGGGTGCCAATTTTTGGGGACCGGCCAGATCCGGCCGGGTGATACAAAAAATAAATTCGGGTAAGGTCGGGTAAGCAATAACGATTCTTTTTAAGGTTTCGCAGCATAGATGTCCAATTCGAACGGATTTGGACTTTTTTCCGAATACTACGTAGTATTCGCTTGTTTCGTAAATTTCGTTAATTTCCTACGTTTCACAGTTTACGGAAATATGTACGAACATTTAAAAAAAAAAAGATGTTATCTGTCCTCCACTCCGTCTTCGGAAGGAAATCGCCATTATAGAGGCCGTAAATTTTGGCGCTCGCCGCTAGTTCGTTGCACTTTTCAGTTTTGCTTCATTTGCGCACGGCCGAGCCCGTATTTTTATCTGTCCTCCACTCCGTCTACATAAGGAAGCCGCTATTGAAGACGCAGTAAATTCCGCCCCTCGCCGCTAGTTCGTTACACTTTTCAGTTTTTCAGTTTTGCTTCATTTGCGAGGGCATATTTTATCTGTCCTTCACTCTGTCGTCTTCAAAAAGAAGCCGCCATTGGAGACGCTGTAAATTCCGTCGCTCGCCACTAGTTTGTTACACTTTTCATTTTTTCTGCTTTGTTTCATTTGCACGCGCGTATTTTATTTGCCCTACACTCCGTCTTCAGAAAGAAGCCACCATTGGATACGTTGTAAATTCGGTCGCTCGCCGATAGTTCGTTGCACTTTTCAGTTTTGCTTCATTTGCGCGCGGCCGCGCGCATATTTTTATCTATCCTCCACTCCGTCTTTAGAAGGAAGCAGCCATTGGAGACGCCGTAAACTTCGCCGCTCGCCGCTAATTCGTTACACTTTTCAGTTTTGCTTCATTTTTGCGCGGGTCGCCGCGCGTATTTTTATGAGTCCTCCACTCCATCTTCAGAAGGAAGCTGCCATTGGAGACGTCGTAAATTTTGCCTCTCGTCGCTAGTTCGTTACACTTTTCTGGTTTTTGTTTTGCTTCATTTGCGCGCGCGTATTTTATCTGTCCTCCATTCCGTCTTCAGAAGGAAGCCGCCATTGGAGACGCCATAAATTTTGCTGCTCGCCGCTTGTTTGTTGCACTTCTCAGTTTTTGAGGGTATTGAACATTTAAAATTTTTGAAATTTGAAAGAAAAAAGTATGAATTTTACGACGAATTTTATAAAATTTGAAATTGTTTTATGCGCACTGTACGTGGTACTCATTAAATTTCTCCGTGCGTTTTATGTGCATAGGATATCTATGTTTCATAGGTACGTTCAACTACATAATAGTACACCCCCAATTGTTATTAGTGTTTACAAATTATGAGTGTTAAAAATTATTAGCATTATTAACGCTAATTTTAGTTTTTCAAGATTTCGAACAAAAAAGTTTACTCTAATTGATCCATAACGCTGATTTGGGTTGAACCGATCTACCATCAAGATATTTACAGCAAAATAGGTAAAAGTACAAAAATATGAGAAATCGTACACCGTCTCGTCCTTTTACTCTAATGTATTCATATGTCTAACTTGGGTTTTCTGCTGTATATTAAATACGCGATCACTATCTTTACACTAAAATAGGTACAATCTCATTCTGCCTTTTATTATGAGCGCAGTTTTACGTGCGATCGCGATTATTTTAATACATATTATGTACTTTCTACTTAATAAAGTGCCATTTTGTACGGACTGACACGTTCGTACACCACACCATTAAAGAAGATATTGAAATAATATTATTAACGCTAATTCACCAGAACCTTAATTAACGTAAAAAAAAAATAGTTTTATTAATTATATTTCAGGTTTTGGGGTCAAAATTTGGGGGTACCGATATAGCGTTCATAACACTAATAACGATTGACGTTGTACCGTACAGTATTGTAGTGTCCATGCTATACATCATTATTGTGCTTTGTACACTTGGTATCGTGGAAGGTATAAGGGAGATCTATTGTACCATTGATTTTATACATATTGGGGTACGGGCGGGTACGGGTAGTCGCGAGAATCAAATTTCGGTTAACATTTTTTTCGTAAACGCATATCGAGTATCAAGTAACAATTTAGGAGCATCCGATAACCCGACCGGATTACGGGCAGAGGTCGTAAACGGTTATCCGAAACCGTAACTGACCGTTAACCGACCGCCCCCGTCGGATCCGGAACGGATTCAAGTGCCAAATTTGGGGGGCCGGGCAAATTCGGGCGGTTGATTCACAGAAAAAAAAAAAATCGGTTACGTTCGGGTAAGCAAAAAACGAAAAAAAATGAAACTTTTGTGCTGTCCATACTATCCAACATTATTGTACTTGGTACTCTTGGTATCGTGGAGGGTAGAAGGGGAAATATACCATTAATTTTGTACTTATTTGGGTACGGGCGGGTATGGGTAGTCGCGAGAAATCGAGTTTCGGTTAACTTTTATTTTCGTAAACTCGTTTCGGGTAACGATTACCAAATTTGGAGCGTGACATAACCCGTTCGGGCATCGGGTACTCAGATTTTGAAAAAAAGATAACGGTCAGTTTCGGTTATCTAAATTTTTGACTTTTGCGACCTCTTATTTCGGGTGTTCACATTTTGAAAAAAAAAAGGTCGGATTTGGGTATCGGAAGTTTTGACTTTTGCGACCTCTGACGGTGAGGGGTCCCAATATATCGCTCTGGAAACAAACAAATTTGTTATCGCTGATAAGTGTTAAATTTATACTATATAATAGCACTTTATATTATATTGTATTATAATTTGTATAATAAATAGTATGGCATGCCACGTCATGGCGTTCATACAAAAAATGACAGTTGTACGGTCTGAACTGTACAATTATCGCCACTAATTATCGGACGTGATATTTATCGGTAATTCATCGCAGTTTACCAGCTTTTTATGGCGATAAATTCCGTTACCAATATACAAAATATCGATTCTCTAGGTCGAAAAAAGTTACATATTGCTTATCGGCAAATAAAAACTGATAACCTTGCAGGATAAATTAAAAAGCACGATGGTAAACCACCTGAGTCTGGGGGTACAAAAGGGGTGGCATGACCAACACTGAAAAACAACAATAAAAAACAAAAAGAGCGACAAGAACACACCCTCAAAAAGGAAGCAACAACAAGGAAAATAAAAGCACCCTAACTCAAAATGAAAGCACGGCAACTCACAAAAACAAAAATACAAACCCCAACCCCAACCCTAACTCAATTAAATATCTACGAAAAACAACCACGTAAGTCCCCCCAGCCCGGGGGAGCACGTTGAGGGAGTTCCGGAGCACGGCGACGATCCATAACCGCAACAGTCGATCGGAGGAGAATAGAAGCCTGCACTCGTTGTAGAGCCACAGATAAGCGTTGACGGTAAAAAGAAGTAAGGACCGAAGGAGGAGGGCTCCCAGGTCCTCGACGCTCGAAAGCACGTCGAGCACAAGTACGGAGAAACTCGTCCAGTGCAACACCCAAACAACCAAAGATCTCGACCGCCATCGGGATAAAGTCATCCATAGGGTCTCGGTGGGCATAATCACGCTCCTTCGCCTTAGCAGCATCACGAGCTGCCACCTGACCAACAACTGTAGTTGAAGTAGGGTTCGCCAGAGCAATATCACCGAAAATGCGACGGGCACCATCAAGCAAAACAAAATCGATCCGACGCGAGGGAATAATATGAGAAACCTCTCGACGCACAAAAAAGCCCCCTTCTGAAGTAATAGTGGCAACGGTGTCTCGAATAGTGTCGTGCGCCTGGATCAAATCTCCCCCATGGGAGCAACGAAGCAAATGGACACCATCGGGCCCCAAGACACGACCACATGCACAAACAAGAGAGCCAAGTAAAGGAGGATGGGGGAGGCCGAGGCGAAACCGATGGGCAGTGGTGAATTGAGCTGGTGAGAATCGGAGAGTGGACAAAATAGGTGTGGCAAAAAGCCAAGACCCAGAACTAGGTCCACCATAAGAGAGAAGACGGGCACGAGAAGAATCGGAGGGAAGCGCTGTGAGAAGCTCGGATTAATGGTGGTGACAACCCGGTCGGAAATCGATTCCTGGACACGCTCAACAGATTTTGTAACAAGGGTCGAGAAAATCGGCACATCCACAAGGGAATGGGGAGGAAGAGAACGAGACGCGTCCAATATAGATCGTTGGAAGGGGAACACACCGTCTGAAACCCGGGGGATAACAGTAGCTAGAACGGGGGTGTCCCCAGCCAAGAAACGGGAAACAAGAGTAGAGGCAATAAGACACCAACTTCCCAAATACGCAGCTGGAGAAACACGAGCGGTCGATAATAGACCCAACCCCCCAGTAGAGACAGGGAGGGATGCCTGAATGCGGGACGATGGCCCAGACTCGCGATCAAATGCCCCGCGACCTAATAGAGAGTGGAGGACGTCCATGAGGCGATCGTCAAAAGCCGAGAGAGAGGAGAGAAATGTCGAGGTGGGAGGGGAAGTACGAGTGAGGTAGGAAGGGTGGTGGGGAAAACACCTAGTTAACATAGCAAAAGTAACTTGGGGATCCAGAAGGTGAGGAAGGTCGTCCACTTGGGCTAGATCTTTCTGTAAAGCATCATGAAGGAATTGGGTCACGAAAGTATCTAAACCAAGGGGGCAACCAAGCACACGAATGCCATCGGAGGGAGAAGGGGTTTGAAAACCAGGAGGGGTAGTAAACGAAAGTGGAATATCCTGAGGAGACCAAATAACACACTTCGACGGCTGAACTGAAAGGTTGAGTTCGGCTAAACGTTCCCTGAAGAAATCATACGCCAACACGACTTGTTCTCTCGGCCCAATAATGTGCGTATCATGTGCGACCGAAGGAAAAAGGCAAGAAGGGAAGGCGGCTGCGGAGGCACGAAGGGCCCGGTAATGGGCAAGGGCGAACAAAGGTCCCCCGAGAGGGTCACCTTGGCGAGTGCCAGTAGCAGAGGAGAGAGGAATAATATCACCATCGGCCGAGAAGGAAAGGCTGCTTGTCAAAGAATAGAAAGCCCCCACAAAGGGGAACAATTGGACAATCGGAGATGGAGCCGCCATAAGCTCTGAAAAAATCACGTTCCGATCCACCGTATTAAATGCATTGGAAACGTCGACTTGAAGGACCAACCAATCCGGATGTACATCCAACAAAGCCCGAATCCCATGGACCACGACCTCACAACCCCCTCTCGTGGCCACTCCAAACTGACGAGGAGAGAAATAATCATGGAAAGCCGGTTGGAGTTGGAGACATATCGCACGAGCCACCAATCTATATAAAACCTCTCCCACGGCAATAGGGTGGATCCCACCATTAGGTTTGGCGATTGCCACAAGGCGGAACGCCGTGAGAAGATCACAAATCCGAGGGGGAACATCCCCACTAGCTATAAGGGAACATACTCGAAAAAACACATCGAACCCCCGGGCACCCGATTCAGGGGGCAAAACATCGCGAAACAACTCATATACTGTGCCCGAGGGCCCCCCGCTGAAAGGTGAGGAGAAGAGCTAAGAGCCTTAATGAAAACCTCCCGATCCAAAGTAAAACTCTCAGAAGGCTCAAAGGTGTGGATGGAAAGGGGTAAAGGGGAAGGGGCAGGGGGGTGGAGAGCTCGAAGGACCTCAATAGTGGAAGAAGATCCGGGGGCAGGGGTGAATGGCTGTAGGGCCCGAACCGCTCGAGAAAGCTCACCAACTCGGCCTAAGTGAATCGCTACTGATACAAAACACTCCAAAATTCCATTAGAATTTTTTCCGAGCCGTGCATGTTCGAAACAGGTGAATCGTAACTCAAAAAACAGATTTAATAATGAAACGCCGGCACACGTATGTTTCCTTTTAAGGTATTTTTTGAAACCATGTAACCATCGAAAACGGTGTTGGACAACATACATTCATTACAGACGGGCGAATCAGAAAGTCTTAGGCTCTTAGTATATTATTTATGGTATACCCTCGGCGATGACGATTGGGGCTTAGATTTCCATTCGTTTTAACTTTTAAGGAATGTTCTCGATATCGCTGCTGTTTCAGGCTGGAGTTGCCGTCGGTGATTCTTCAAAAGTAAACAGGATTATGTTCATTCATTGTGTCATCTTGTAGTACACGTCATTGCCACCATAGCATTTGCTTTAGGGAGGGAGGAATAGTGAGTTGAGATTTTTTCAGTTAAGTGCTTTGGTGTGAGGCGAGATAGTTGGGGGACGTGATCACTAAGAAGCTTTACATTTTTCATATTTCCTGGTTCGTCTTGATTCTTGTAGGAATACATTGCAGAGAATATTATTGAATTCTAATCTCAATAATTAAGATAAAGATGAAGAGAATAGTAGCTAGAGAAAACCCTCCATTTTTTTTGTTTGAACCACGGATAATAAATCACGCTCTCTTTTCCCAGCCTCAAAATGCAGTCCTTTGGATACAAAATATGTAACATGAGGTCAATTAGGGCGAAGGTACCGTCATCGGATTATAGGGCTGTTGGTAAGTTAAATTAAGCTAGTGGGCGAATATGTTCATTCTACTACTAATGGTCTTTGGTCAATTGCGGATCCCTCTGTAGATTCCAATGTTCATGGTCCAAAAACATTACGTGGAGTATATGTGACGTAAGGTGTTGTGTGACATGGCAGTCAACTTTTGAGCAAAACTGGTTTATTTTAATAAAAGAGCAAAGTCAAGGCGAGACTGACAAGATTGCCAAATAACCCACGCTCTTTCCAAACCGACAACTGTCCACACCACACCACAAATCACAAGGTTCACACGAGACAAATTATGCCCTCTTTTCTCAAACTGATGTTGCTTTCTTCAACCTCCCTGGTTGAGTCCATCCTTATGTACATGTCAGAATACTTTATTTATTTGGCGCAGACCCCCTCCTGCACTATCCTGGCAAATCCTGACACGTGTAGTTGATACCCGAGTTAAAATGTTGTTCCCCGGTAAAAACCTTCTTAATTAACATATTGCTCTGTTAACTAGCTTTTTTTCTTCTATCCAAGAATGAGTCACATCATATCATACACCATATCATACTGCGAGACCTCACATCACATCGATTAAGAATTAAAAACAAGTTTAAACGGGTTTATAAGACAAGCGCAGAGGGCAAAAGACAATCGAAGGCAAGAGACAATTGGAATTGAAAATAACAAGAGAAAAACCCAAAAACAGAGCCGGTAAGTGGAAAAAAGAAATCTGTCAACAAAATCAGATCACATACAACAAGAAGATTGTTCCGGCCCAATTTCTCATATTTTTTACGAGGAAACATTTAATCAACAAAAATACACCAATAAACTCGTGTAATTGGTGAAGGGCCAGTCATGGCACCAACGATTAAAACCATTTGACAAAATAGTCATCGGTAACATAATTTTGCAGCGAAAAATTTCGTCACCTTTTTTATATACTTTACAAACTATGCCTGCTAAAACATCGGGTTTTTTTTCTTAAGCCCTTGATGAGCTCATTGCAAAGTTGAGATACAATAATTTACCGCCTCTTCTCCTATTCGGTTGCCTAGAAAATACAAATCATTATGACACACAGCATCCTCTTTATGACTCTTTTACAATGGGCACTTCAAGGGCAACAGCTGTACAGCTGTTACTCAAAACTGTTATTAATTCTACAATATACGCTGGATTCGCAACGTTTTGTAGGGACATACAATAAAATGAGGACATCATGTTTGTGTTTTTCTTGTTCTACATATAAATATTCTTAAGAACGTGGACTCTAAATTGACATGCCGTGGGACTTAAATTGACAGCGGTTGTCAGCTTTTGGCCTCGTCGCAACAACCGGAATCTCCTCGTTGTAATTTATGCCACAAGCACACCATTTGACTGGGTGACTGATAGTGAGATGTGATGTAGTCATTCGTGCACCCATATTGGCAAAATTTCCAGTTGTGGACATAATGGACCGTCTCGTTGATGCCATATTGCATCACCCACATGCCCATACTTACATCCTCCATCTTAAACATCTGTTCAAAAGTACAAAAAGCGCAACAAGACTGGTCGTCAGGAAAGGTATCACTGTCATAATTTGTCTCTGGGGCATGGAAAAGGTGGTGAGACAAAGAGAAACTGCCTACAACATGGGACAGACTGGGAGAGAAGAGAAGAGAGGAAGTGGGGATTGAAAAATTCAACAATAAATTGATACGACCAACAAAGAAAATGACGAAAGGGAAAGGAAAGGATCCATATACAGAGGAGGGCCCTTGGAAAAAGGGCAAAAAGAGCTCTTACCCGTAAATAGCCTTGAGCTTTCATATCATAGATAAAATATGCTACATCTCGACTAAGAATATATCCTGGGCCATTGGCATATGGAGGGTAAGCTTTTTCTGGCCATTCCTGTATCATTCCATGCAAAAAAAAAAATCAAACCATCAGATAAAGTAGAAGAACTGAAAGGGAAAAAAAAAAAAACATAATACTAAAAAAAAGCAAAAACAATTCACTTGCCGACCACTGATACATATGGTCAGCAGTTCGACCGGGCATGTAAGATTTCCTCTC
>JBBHKE010003267.1:18304-52264 GCA_037447655.1 Zygnema cylindricum
GGGGGGGGGGGGGGAGGGAGAGAGAGAGTGAGGAAGGGAGATCCTTAGGTTTTGTTTTTGGTAGCGTATTAAATTTCGTCCTCTGGAGGGAAGAAAAGGTGTCAGAAAAGTTTCAGTTTTGGAGGTTTGCACAAAATATAGTGTGGATCGAAATAAGTACACCGCCGAACCTGATTTTTGGTACGGAGTTATCAGTGGTACGGTGGCACGGATTTAGTAGTGGTACGGATTTTTAGTGGTACGAAATTATTATTTTTAGTGTTATTGTGAAATTAGAGTACGCAATACTAATTTAGTGCGATAATCGTGGCAGATTGTGGTCCATACAATGTGTCAATAAATTTTATTTGTTTTATAAATTTTTATTTATTATAATTAGTTGTGACTGAATTAGGGTTTCTTAATCCTAATAACGGAGTCAGTGTACGGAACACGCTACAGTACTGTACTTTTCTTTGTTGCTGTACCTTTTTTGTGTTTCGTATTAAGTACAAATTCGTACGTACAGTTCTGTACGTACAGAGTCGCGGCTGTTTTTTGTTTTTTTGTGGTACGGAACGTACGGCAGTTGGATGGCCGTTTGGATTTTTTTTCCTCGGGATCTACAAACTCGATCGCAAAAAGTTAAAATTGTTTAGGTCATGGTTCACACGCGCGAAAAAAAAAGGAGACGCTATATCTGGTTTTATATATTATTTTTTTGGTACAATATGCGTTTGTAAGCTTTTTTAGCGTATACGAATAATTAGCGTGGTTTACGCTAATTGGAAATTTGGAAATTTTCGAGGAAATCGTCTATTCTAATTAGGAATTAGGGTTTTTTTAAACAGTGTGGATAATTCTATTTGAGAATAAAATAAAAAATAAAGCGGGACGGAATTAGCGTTCACAACGCTAATAACGATTGGCGGTGTATTGTACACGTCCGTACATTTTCATACGAGTGACAGCTCACAGGTACGAAAAATTTGCAAAACTCGGTTTGGAAATTTGCGAAGAAAAGACGAAACGTGAAAGATTTCATCGGGCTTAACGTAAACGCTTACGCAGTGCATTTAATTTCACGGACGTCACTTAAAACGTTTTTCCCAATATCGTATTTCCGTATTTCCGTTTTTTATGCTCATTCTATTTCAGGTGTCATGTGACATTGCTAGTAAAAAACGTCTTCGGCGTGGTTCTAAACGTATGCTCACGAGAGTTTTGTCGTCTTCTGAATTAGTTTGTTTTTATTTGCCGCCCGGTAATGTCCTCTAACACGTACAAACAGTGCGACTTTTACTGGCATTATTAATGTACGAATATTAATGTACGAATAATATAAAAAAATTTAAATTGCGCCACTGTACACCGTGTATCGTTATTAGTGTTAATGTTTTTCCGCCACTTAAGACATCTTTTCTCCGTACACATTTGTCCGGTTTTCAAATTGAGACCGTCAATCGGAAGTTGAGAATCTTAACTTTCAATCGCAACCGTCAGATCTAAAAACCGAATTTAGTGTACGGAGAAAAGATTTTTATAGAGACAAAAAAAATATTAGCACTAATAACGATTCACGTACTTCGGCGTCATGCGCTTGAAATTGCTCATATAGAATCTTAGGCATACATTACAGGTATTACAGTTGACACTATCCTAGTTTTTATCAAAAAAAAAAAAAACGTACTATAAGATTCTGGCAGCAGACAGTATGTCGTATTTTATTGTATTCTCGTACTGTACAGTTGCGCATATGGTACGAACGACAGAACAAAAAAATCGTCCGCTGAATTTTTGTCTTATTTTGTTGCTTTATCCATCCAAGCCGCGTATCCTGGTTTAATATGCTCCAAAAAAATGTACAGAAAGGATTTGGTTCTGAATTGGCTATCTGATAGGCTACTACAGTACTGTACTTTTGTCGCATTTGATTTTGTCCCATAGACCTCTGCCGTTTATATTTCCCAGTAAAAGTAGCTGAATTTTGTCGTATATTAAAAGTTAGAAACACCGTGGACCTTTTATTATTTGTCTTTTGCTAAATATAGTGCGAAGTTTTTTTTTAAGATTTCACTGTAAATATAGATTTAGATATTCGTACACAAAGTGTACGGTTCTGTACAAAATTACAAAACTGCATACCTCCATTTAAATGTTTTTTGTACATTTGAGCTCGATTTTACCTACAAATTGTTACGGCGTAAGCATTTTCGTAAACGCCAAATCTTTCGTATCCTATTATTTTTTGTTTTTTTGCATCCACATATTAGGGCAAATGTCCATTTAAGCGGATAACCCTTGGTTAAGAGGATAACCTGGATAACCCCTGGCTGAGTTTGACGGTTCAAATAACACAATCCTATTGGTTATATGTTTTTGTTCGAGAGGGAAAGTGGGCGCGGATTTGTTAAAATTATTAGGGTTAAGGAATCTCCGTACAATGGACAGTTAACCTCGCCGTTCGGAAAAGCCTTTTTTAAATTTGTAGTTAACTCGTAGTCCACTTTGACCACAGCTAATTTTATGATAAACTTTGATCACATTTAATAGGTTAGAGAAATCGAGTGTAGACCCTAATAAAGGATGGCCACCATACGTGGATCTGTAAAATGTTTTTTTTACGTCTGTTTTAAAATTTACGATTGAGATTCGCAGTAAAAAATGAACGGCTGCGATTCAGCTATTTGTCTGAACCATCGGTCTGAACGTAAAAAAAAAAAAAAAAAACAAAAACGAAACAAAAAGAGTTTTCGGCAGGTATGAAGTTGCTCACTGCATGTGGCGACAGTCCTTCCAATGGGAGGTTGCCAGCTGGTCAGAGTGTATAAATCTCTGCAAAAGGCCATTAGGTCTATTTCTCCGATTTCTCGGGCGGCCGACAGCCAGGACCAGCGTGCAGTTTCGTACAGTACTGCAAAATTGAAGTACAAAGCCTGGAAAGTACTTCCTTTTGGAAACCCTAAAATGAAGAATTAAATTCTCCAGTACATTTTGACACTGTCTAGCCTGAAGGCACGTGGCCTATATCGAATCCATAGATCTGACGTGCTTCATTTGTCATCCATTTATTACCTGAAGATACGAAGTGATCTCAGCCGTCCCAGATTTGCGCCGCCTGTTCGCAACCGTAAAATCCGCGATTCAGCCGTCTTCTCATTATTTTAGAACGAGTACTATGACGAGTGTAATGTATTAAAAAAATTTTACTATTTCTTTTTAATCATGAATGTCATGCCATGCCCTCCTGAAGTTAAAAGCATAATCTCTTACCGTACGGAAACACAACACAGCGGACAAATTTGACACGTGGACTGTGCATTGTCAGAACATGGGTTGCCTGAAAAACGGCTCAGGTTCGTCAGCCGCGCATACAAAACCCTAAAAAATTCAGCGATGATTACAGCCGTCCGATCGCCGTCTTCACAATCTGTAAAATCTGACGCATGCTCGACTGTTAAATATTTGCTCGACTGTTTTTGCTGTATTAAAAGTGCGAGAGCAGTCCCGTAATTTTAATTATATTGTGCGAAATAGTAAACCCATATAATATTTTATTTTTATAAAACCCGTTTCGTATACAAAAAATGCGCGTATTGTAAACCGTTGCTGTAAAAGTTGTAAAACTTAGGGAGAGCAGTAAAGCACTAATGTTCTCTACGGAACAGCGAACTGGAAATCACATGAACAGAATTAGGGTTCAATTAGTCAACAGCGAATATATCGCTATTAGCGTTAAAAAAAAAAAATCGCCCCTGAAAACAACATTTCTCCGTACACATTTGTCCAATTTTCAATTTAAGACCGTCAATCGTAAGCTGAGAAGCGAAAAAATGGTTGACACTAATAGCGATATACATTGAAGTTTTCGTTTAGGGCACACTATTTAGTTGTCGTTTTGTGCTTGTCATCCTTTCCAGTGTCCTTTTATTGGCTTTCCCTTTTTCGTGTGTTAGTTTCTTTCTTTTTTTAGACCTGTTTTCCCCTTTTCTTGCGTCCAAAATTGAAAGTGTTACTAATGCTAAAAATGATTTACACCAACTTATCAATGCACCACTGAGATCCACACTCTACATGTTTCCTTAAGGTTTTTTTAGCAGTTTTTAGGATTTTTTAGGTTTTTTTAGGGTTACATTAATAACGACCTTCATTAGAAATGGGGAACATAAACCACGTGAGTACATATTTTCAATATATTGATTCAATCAACAAAAAAAACACAAAAATAGGAGTTTTCGAAACCAAGTCCATAACAAGTCAAAGAGTTAATGAGTACCTCTCTGCTTTTACGACAAAACAAATGACTTACATTGTTGAATTAACAACAATAAGTTCAAAGAAAAATGGAGATGGACAAACAAGGCCTTCTGTTGAGATAATATTTTTTTCTTCTATTATATATATATATATATATATATATATATATATATATATATATATATATATATATATATATATATATATATATATATATATATATATATATATATATATATATATATATATATATTAAGTAATTGTCATCCCAAATAAATGTCATTAGAGAACGTATTCTTGTCAGCATATACTAAAACATGATAAAAACTAGAGTGGACAACCGAAAACAAAAGAACATCTTTACAATACTATACCTGTCAAACTATTTTGCCTCACATACTAAAATATAGACATGACCATCGGTCTAAACCATAGGTTTAATGTGCGACAACAATTGGAAACACTATATATTGTTCTTCCGTACAATACCCTAAACTAGGCATAATAGCCCTGTAGTACAATATAGAACGCTTCCAATTGTTTTCTCACATTTAAACCTATAATCTAAACCACCAATACAATGAATTCCACAAAACACAGACAACGAGAGGGTAACTATACTATCAAAGATTTACCTTCTTTTGAGAGTAAAAACATTTCGTGCAGTTTTTGCTAGTAGTAATACTGTTTGCACTAAAACTGTACAATTCACCCTCAACATTAGGATAAATTTCTTCAATGTACTAATACCTTGTGAATAGACTCCATGTCTTCATAGAATACTTCATAGCAGACCGGTTTAGTCTCCACGGGAGTCCAGGACCCCGAGGAGACAAAAGACAAGGAGAAGATACAAAATACCAGGACATTATACAAAATACGAGGACATCATACAAAACACGAGGACATCATACAAAATACTGGGATATCATATAAAATACAAGCGAACATCATAAACGGTTCCATCATAATGGTCCTAAGTATTTATTTAAAACGAGCTTCAAAAATGTTCCAAAATTTTCCCATAGTTCAAAATTGAGCTTTCAATATAACGGCATAGTTACTCAAAAAACGTCCTTCAGTACTTGTCAAACTACGAGCATCAGATTGCCTCGACCGATTGAAATGTGCTCTCTTTCCCTCTCCCTCTCCCTCTCCCTCTCTCCCTCTCTGCCTCCCTCTCTCTCTCTACTTTGTTTTGATTTCCATTGGTTATCACTCAAAAATGACTACAATCCAAACTTGCCCTCTTTTTAAGGACAATAAATAGGAAAAAGACATAGACAAAAACTCCTTTTTGAGTACCTTACATATAGTCAAGTCATCAACTGACTATCATCCACAACTGACTAATTTCCTAGATTATTATCGGTGCGGCAAAAAACAATAAAAGGGTGATTTTTTTTGCTGGTGCACACCTGTACTCTATGGACTTATCCGACAAAAAAATATTAAATGTTCTCGACGGAGATCAGCTAAAAATGCTTGTAAAAAAGATTTGGGTTGCTTTAAAAAGCCTGTCCATTCATAATATTGTTGATGGGGATGAGTTGATAACACTGTAAAAAGGATTTGGGAGACTAAAGAAAGGATGTCGAACTAAAATTTTATAAAACATCCTCGAAGAGGATGAGATGATAATGATTTGAAAAAAAAGAAAAATTTGGAGATTAAAGGGAGCCTGTTTAATCAAGTTATTATAAAACATCGTCGACTGGGATGAACCGACAATACTTAGTAATTTTCTTTGGGAAACTCAAAAACGACTGTCCACCTAGTTTTCTTATAATATATCTTCGAAAGATTTGGGAGACTAAACAAAAAGCCTGTCCGTTTACAAAATATCCTCGACGGGGATGAGTTGATAATGCTTTGTAAAAAAATTTGGAAGACTAAAAAAAGCCGATGTCAGGGCCGCAAATGCTGCGGCTCCGGTTAAGAGATACAATACGACTATCTGCACTGAAACTGCCTCTTGGGGTGCAGCTCCACCCAATATCATACCTGTCATTGCTCCGGGGAGAGTTATGATACCAACGGTTTTTGTATAGTCAATACTCGGGCCGAGTCCTGCCGATAAAGCTCTCCTCACTTGCTGTCCTGTCGCTTGCCATGGATTTGCTCCTAAGGCGAGTGCTGCCTCAACCTGAATTTTCCCCAAAGAACCACTCCCGGAAAAAAATTCAGTACAATATTCATCGCTAAGTCGTGAATTGCTATTATAGCTTTAATTGCTTTTATAGCTTTTTGTGAGTGTGTTTCTTAGACCCAATGTCATAAATTATTGATAATAACAATATTTATGGTCCAAAACGAGACACGTTGCAATAAATACTAACTAATTATTAACAATAAAGTAACACTAAATAGTTCACTTACTCTAAAAAGCCATGAATGGTGTACACTGAGAATAGCTATAAGCGTCAATAATATTAACTGAAACAACGTTAAAGTCACAAATTCCAACTGTTGGTGTTAACATGTAAAGTTCCAAGGGAAAAAAAAGACCACTCAATATAATATTCTTTAAGTTGATTGCAATTGCTGTCGTACTTTAAGACCAGCCCTTTCTAGAATTAATTACCCACAAACATTTCAACACAAGGACACAAAAATTGGAGGGTGGACACCCAGAGGACTTGTAATCCAGGCCAACAAAAGTACAGATACAAAAAATGCCCCCTCTCCCTCTCCCCCATCCGCCTCCTCTCCCTCTCCCTTTGCCCTCTCCCTCTCATTCAACCTCTCTGTCTCCCTCTCCCTTTCCCTCTCCCTCTCCTTTTCTCTCTCCCTCTCCTTTCCCTCTCCCTCTCCCTCTCCCTTCTGCTCTCTCCCTCTCATTCAACCTCTCTGTCTCCCTCTCCCTTTCCCTCTCCCTCTCTCTCTCCCTCTCCTTTCCCTCTCCCCCTCCCTCTCCCCCTTCCTTTCCCTCTCCCACACCCACTCCCACTCTCCCAACGATGAAAAATAACTACAAAACACTATCAATAACAAAACTTTTACCTGCCCCGAATGAGCACGAAGGTCATCACGAAGCCTCTGCATTGTCATTCCAGTGATGGTCATAGTGTTCCCAATCACCATTCCTGCGATAGGAATGAAGTACCGAGGCTGGACCGGGAAGACTCGAAGGACAACTATTAAGAAAAGAGTTAAGAGAGAGGTAAGAGCTACTGCCGATGTTGCTGCTTGAAAGCGTTTAGGAACTCGTTTCGCACGCTGTCCGGCAGTGTACCCAGCAATTGCCATCTGACAGACACCCCACCGAGAGTCAAAAACGACTAATTATAAGAAACAGCTACTCAAAAAACACGATTGGTCACAATTCATCCTTTGTTTTGTTAGAGCTCCGAACAAACTGGAAATAAAGGAAACCTACCATGACTGTCAGAGCTCCAATATCCTCAATATCAAGGAAACTTACCGTTACTGTTACTCGAAATAAAGGAAACCTACCATCACTGTCAAAGCTGCAAATATACTCGAAATACCTACCGTAACTTACAGTGCTCCAAATAAAACCGATATAAAAGAAGCATAACATGACCATCAGAGCTTCAAATATCTAAAAAATACGCAAAATACTCAAAATAAAGGAAGCTTACCATGACTGTCACAGCTGCAAATATACTCCAAGTGCGGGCGTCTTCAAAAACGTACTTCAGTACAAATCCAAGGGCAGTCAACTGCACAAATGCACGACTTATTGCCAGAAGAAGGTCTCCCTCCAGTCCCAAAGAAAAACTGAACGATATCGCAATAGCAGTCCCAACCAATAATACGGCACCAAGAGACTTATGAAAGTTGAACATGAAAACCTGCAAAAGAATAACAACAAACGCTCCTCAGTGGCCCCACACAAACAAATAACATTAAAAAAAATGAAACATTGGGCAATATGTTGAACTAGCTAATCAGCAACCAGCAACATGCATGACACTTGTATTAGTTTAACCTCTCCTATTTTATTCACTGTTGTGAAGTAAAAAAAACAGATGAGCATGAATCGCATAGCATTAAGAAAACAAGGTTACCCAGAAACCAATTATACAGAAAATTTGACTAATTGGAAATAAAATGTGGTGGCACTCATACATGCAATGAAAAAAGGAAAAAGTAATAAAGAAAAGCACTGCATACAAAAAAAATGACAAAAAAAAATGAAAATGTTCTTGTAATATACTGAATTCAGCTCCAAACATGACAGCATCAATGGAAAGGACAAGGTGATATGAAGAGAGAGCCCACTGCATCACATGAACAGTTCTTAGAACTGACCAGAAGCTTGTTAGAGTAGAAAACCCAACACAATATATCCATACAAACAGAAAAACAGCACATCAACACAATCTCATCACCAGAGAAAGCCATCAGATGTGAACCAGATGATAAAATGGAAGTACAGCTCTATAACTCTCCAACAAAGGAAAATTCACGTAAAAAATCATCAACATGTACAAGTATAAATTCTTTTTGTTACTAACACAATGGCACCGTTTTATGATGCAAAGTAATGCCAAACAAAACTAGTAAATGCTAAGAAGAGCCTTAAAAAGAAAAGACAACAAACTGGAAGCACGGTTCTGTACTCTCCAATAAAGGAAAGACAGTTGAACATGTACAAGAGATTTTTCTTTTTGGCTACCAACACAGCAACGTGTTGGAGCTTGCAAAACAGTTTGCGTGATTTAAGCAATACCTTCGAAGAAAGAAACCCAATAACCAAAAAGAGCCATTGAGTAGAGCATTAAAAAGAAAAAGCACGCAAGGAATAAGAAAACGCCTTACAACCGAGGCCCAAACCACGAGAAGCTCTGATTAGGCTATTATGATGTGAACATGGTCTTAGCCACACATACAACTAGTCTGGCACACTTTTTTTGCAGTAAAACTGCCTCCCTGCAGTGTCCTACTTGGATGACCACTTTTAAATAACTCCAACTTTTTGTGCATAAATATCTTTGTATGTAGGTCAACCCATAGCCTATCAGCATGAAAATAAAACTAATAATTCAGCGTTTTAACAGGCAGAAAAGGCAATTGCCTTAAAAGAAGTCCATACTCCAGCTGCAACCACAAGAGAAAATCTTGTGTTAAATCCAGCTGGCTTAGTTTGCTTAACTCATAATTAAGGAATCCAGATAGTCCTAAACAGAACTCGCCAGATGAATATCACGAAGGAAATCACAACAGTTTTTATTAACAGAACAGGCTTGTCCTCTATCCTCTGCAGAATGAAAGTTTCTTCTTGCTGCAGCCCCACTGATTTAGCCTCATGTAACCACAGGACATGATAAATTGACATCGACAGGCATGGAAAGGTAAGGCCGAGATAAGAGGTAGCTATGTACCAGGATCTATGCAGACTGCAGAGGTTAGCTACACCAAAACACGTTTTGCAATGTGGGTTATTATGGGCCACTTAACTAAATAGTTTATTCACAATAATTTTATGACTTTGAGTCAAATAAACACTCAACTCGGATGAGAGTGATTAACTCAACAAGCAGTGGCCAATGTAGCTCCCAGAAAAAAACCTGGTTCAAGAAACTGATAACATACTCAATATACTGTAAACTGATAACATGTCTTTTGTTCCTGAATACTGAGTCACACATGCGTGGAACAACTACACTGCCCATCGCTATTACTGCAAAAAAATTACTAGTAATGAAGCAAAATTAATATCAACGGTACTAATTTAATGCAGAGTGATGTGACCAATTTGAGTCCCACTCCCTTAATTATTGTGATTGACACTATTTTATGATTTCCGGCCAAATAGTGTAGCAACCAAATTAGTGGTATTAACACTAATAACGATGCCTCATGTAGTTGTCTTCTCCTACCTGCAATAGAGACAGTATCAATTGTAAATGAGGAGAGCCCAACCATAATGGTCTCGGAACACAAAGTTCCCCACCTCCCTAATATCCTGTAGTACTTTGAAACTTTCAGCTACAATAAATTCCCAGAAACCAAAATCCTTGCAAACGCAGTACCAGCACGAAACGGAATAAACTTTGTACATTATCATGTACGAAGTTTATTCATGTACGAAGTTTATTTCGTTTTGTGCGAGTTAATTTATACATATGACGTCGTCCTTTAATTTGTGTCCAAGAAATTACATAAAGTGAACTCATATTCACATAGGAACTAACAATAAAACGTGGACCAAACATAGGAGAATTAAATGATGTGAGAGCTGGCAGCCCTCTTTGCGGGACTTGGTAGTAAAAGATAACAACTTTGTTTTGAATGATCACGTCGGGACTTGGAAAGAAAAAAGGGAGAGATCACAGGAAAAGCAAGTACCTACATTTGTTGTGTTGTTAACGATGCATGGAGGGAGGTTGAAATAATGTTGATGGTCCCTAATCCTGGCTCCTTGTTAACCCGACAATATTACGATCACTAATCACTGATGACTTCAGGATGTTGTCTTTTTATAGTTGTCCTCACATAACCCCAAGCTCTATTATAGCTGAAACCCAACAAAAACTCGTTGTAGATCACCATGATTATCCTTCCTTTCAAAAGAATTATAATGTCATCCACCAATTGCTAATTATACCTCATACTTTTCTGACACGCTAAATTTTCTACACCATCACAAGCCTTATGCCTATGCTTTTCAAGAGGTCACATGGTCGATTGTCCTCCACTTGCCCCAAAAAGCCCACCCTGTGTCTGAATAGATGAAGATGAAAAACCTATGCCCTTTCCCACATTTTACTATAAAACCCAGAATTGTCAACACACAACTTTCTCAACTTAATTCGCCTGTGAAAAAGAGAGAAACTTCTGGATTTGTACTCCTCTTAAGTTCCTCAGGTGACCCTATCTCCAACACCTTTCCTCTAGTGAGAAGCACGGCAGTATCTGCCATGCGCACTACTTGGTCCATACTATGGCTAACAAGGACAACAGTCATTCCCTCCTCCTTCAAATGTAAAATTGTTTCCTCAACTTTTCGAGTGGACGTTGGATCCAATGAACTTGTTGGTTCGTCTAATAGTAAAACTTCTGGATTATTTGCAAGAGCCCGTGCAATAGATACTCTCTGTGCTTCACCACCTGAAAGTTCATTAGATAACCTGTTCTGAAAACCGCCCCCGGGATCAATACCAGCCCGAATCAAAAGATAATCGACTTCATCAGATGATAAATGATGACCTCTCAAAGAGGGCCCGTACTGCACATTGTAGGCAACAGTACCTGAAAAAGATGAAAAAACAAAACGGCAGACAATAAGAATCAAATCAGAATCCTGGCAAAACGCCTCTGTAATGCGACAAGGCCTCCGAAAAGTGTTCCAAACTATTGTAAAATCCAGAGACATTTGCCGTCAAATGCACTTTAACTTCTCTTCCCTAGCCCAACTGCTGCATAAGATCGCAAAAAAATCCTTATACACTTTGATGAGTGCAGCAAAGAGAAAGAAAGATGCGGATACAGACTGGAGAGGAGAAAGCATGTTCAGAAAAATTTACACTTCCAGTCACAAAAGGCTTCTGCTAGATTGACACAGGCCCAATATTGAAGGCTCCTCAAACAAGCCAGAAAAAAAAAAAATCTTGAAGATGCATCATCCTTACCATCAAAGAGGCTTGGATTCTGAAACACCATCCCGACACGTATTCGCAGTTCAACCACATTCAACTTCGTCACGTCATAACCGTCTAGAAAAACAGTACCAGGAAGAGGCTCCCACATCCTGTTCAGGGCCCGAAGGACAGTGCTCTTGCCACTGCCACTTGGTCCAATGAGAGCTACTAATTGGCGAGGATGGATACGCAGATTAACACCTTCCAGAAGCATTTCGCCCTTGATTCCGTACCGACATAATCCAATCACTTCAAGTTTGGCGGTTTGCTCCAGTACAGTAGGATCTGTCACGCTCTGTTGTGCATACAGCACAGCCATAACCTAGTTAATGGCGCCAAGGGACTAGAAAGAAAGAAAGAAAGGCTTTATTGCATAACTCGCGATGGGTAAACCATCTCGGTACTAAGGAAAATGTCGCTGGTTTCTTTTATGTCTTCAAATCCGTTGTGACGGGCCCATAGAAAATGCATGGATAATGGCGCTACAAAAAATCAAATGATCTCCTGGGCTTTCAAAAAGCAAAGACACTCCTTACAATTCATATTTTGCATTCAGTTCCTTAGACAAATAGCAAAAGCCAACCAGTAAAACTGTAAAGAGCAAACTGGAACCTTATCCGGACTAGATCCTCTGGCTATCTAAATTTGGCCACCTGCATGGCTACTTTCCTCAGAGGTATGTCAAGAAAACTCGAAGTCTTTGCAAATGGTAGGGTCGCAACATTATCAAAATTTAACCCTCATTTTGTGGCTAATCGTGCAGTTTTATGAGTATTCCTATATACAATTGTTCAAGAAACTGTACACATGTATAATTATTCATGTTTCATCCTCAAAATAAGGAAAATATAACCATACGAGACCTCACAAGCCTCCATTTGTTGAGAACAAAAGCAAAATGCACTATAGGGAGAATTCGCCATTGCAAGTCGGCATAGAGACACAGACAACAGACAGTGGACACCACAGAACACATTTGGAGATTCAACACAAAAGTAGCCTTTTAAATTCCATAACAAAATAACGGATACCACACCAGAGGTAGGAGTTTAAACTCAATCACAAGATAACCGATTCAACACCGACGACAGGAATTTAAACCCAATCACAAATTCACAGTTGGAGTAGGTACTAGCATGAAAGACAAATTTGACAAGAGCACAGCAGGAACAGGCTTCAAGAAAGCAAAACAGTCGAAGAGATAAGGAGCAGAATCGCTTTGAAAAAAGGGAGAGAAGAGGGAGGGAAAGGAGAGAAGGGAGAGGAAAGGCAGTGAAGGAAGAAGAAAATGGAGGAAGGAGAGGAAATGGTGTGGTGAAGGGGGGAAAAAGAGTGAGTTGGGAGGGTGCATGGTAGGGCAGGAGAGATAGTCCACATTTTTCTGAAGGATCGTGTACCGAAATGCTAAAATTTAGAATCCTCAAAATCTTTGATACTTACCTTGCTTCAATTCTGAAGTTGACTTCATGCAGAGAAGAAAATGAGGCAAACTTCAAAAAGTTCCAATCCAAACCAGTTTTGGGAGGAGAGAAAGTTGAAAAACAGGCAATTTTTTCCTTAATACTTAATACATATTCATCTCTTAAGCATATTTAACACTTAAGCAAGGCTGGAATATGGACCAGATGCGCTTTTAAGCCTCTCAAAAGAGATCTTGAAAAAACTCACTTTGACAACAGAATCTATCGGTATGCTTGCCGTTGCTGTAACACTTATTCTCTGATTCCCTTTCCTGTTATTTTGTTTCACTCGCCCATGGCGCTCACCTCCCACAGTCTTTGCAAAAAGAGAAAGTTGTTCTTTTCTCGAAAATATGCCACTATGAAGAAATTGGAAGCTTAAACTAGATGGATCATTGGTTGGATCGGAGAGAGAAAGAGAGAAGAGAGGGAAGATCTTTGAAAATGACTGCAACACAGATGAAAAGAGTTACAACGTCTGCAAGTCCTGGACTCATGAGACCATTCTCGACAAACATACCCTAAAAAATCCAAAATCCTTGACCCTAAAAACCAGAAAATATACAATAATAAAGGCAATAGGACACACAGTCAACCAGCCATCGTTTGTGAGTTGGAAACCAAAAGGTAAAAACGCTAAAAATCCCTGAAAACGTTCAAAACCATAAAAAAACCTTAAAAAAGAATCCAAGAAGACAGAATCTTGAAATCCTATAAAAAAGCCTTTAAAACCCTGGACTTAAAAAACCTAAAGAATTATGTGATGGTACATTTGACCAGTTTACAATCTCATCTCACCTCCGCTGATGGTTCAAACAAGCGCGGCCACTGACAAGGATCACACTCGTAGTTGCAGTCGCTTGTCTCTGAACAATAATGCCCCAATCTGTTTTAGTGAACGAATTTGGTATATCTCCACAATCTCGCTCGCCCTATTCTTCCCTATTCCTTCGCTCTCCTTCCTCTCCACCCTCCCTCATCTCCCTCTCTCCCTACACACAATATCTCTCTCACACCTTTGATCATGTTAATCAGACTGACCCAATTCATTCCAGAAAAACAGTTAACAGTTACCTGACAGTGTTCGTATAAAACGCCTTTTTTATTGCTTGACAGGCCAGACACAGTAATGGCTCTGCAAACACTGGTCATCCTGTGTTTTTGATTGAGGACACAAAAAATACGTCTGTAAAAAAACAAAAAACTATAAATACCTAAAAAAACTCTCAGCTTAAAAAAGAATATAATGAATTAAGAGCGTGAGCCACAACGAGTAGCTCCTGTGACAGATCCTTTACAGCATTTATATTTTTGTAAAGAAAAAATCTAAAAGACAAGGAAAATATTGCCAAGAAACCAGTTAATTATTGACTGTCGTGAAGAACAGTCATAAAAAACTGAGGAAGAAAAAAAGGGAGAGAACTCCGTTTGACTAAAGCTCCTTTGCAAAGTTGGAATTCTGTACAATGATTAGCAGTACCAATAATATTGTTCGTCCAACAGGCAGAAAAATAAAGAACGAGTTTCAATAATAAGCAATGGCTGTGAAAGACCAAAAGACCTATTTGTCTGCAAAAACAAATAATGTCACCAATAAGTAAGCTTTTGTTTACTGCGTAAAAACAGCAGGTAAAAAAGTAAATTCTGACTCTTAAAAGTTTACAAACGAAATGGACACGACTCTAAGAGAGAGAATAAAGATTCAACTTAGTATTTATTCAAATCTGTTTTACTTAGAGATTACACTATTGTTTTCAAGAATACAACACTTCAACTCCTCATATAGTCAGCTGCCGTAAAGGTGTGGTACAGCCTTATGAAGCGTCCTCACACCTTTGGATTAAGGTCATTATTAGTCTTTAGAGATAAATGACCTCCGGATAAAGCTTATGCTCAAAACCTCTGTAAAGTCGAATGTGGAAGACTAAAAATTGCCGCAGCGTAGTGTATACCGTATTTTATAATTTGGAATATGTAATGTATGTATTGAATTCCTCCAAAGTCCAAACGGTATTTCGCCTATATACTTCCCAGGAGCGGACCTTCACACAATTGGTTTAGACACTTCCAGGAGTCGTATGCTCCATGGAATTTTACAAAGCATGATTGGTCAATACATTTCCAAGGGTGGGAAGCTTTGCAATTGAATCTTGTCGTGTCTTGTATATGCATGCAAACAGATTAAGAAACGCAGATCGGACGGCTCAAGTCACTCCTCAAAATGTCCGAAAGGAATAGGTACTCTATACTTAAAATACGTAATTTAACATCGTTGAATTCCTCCGAACGGTATTTTCCTTTTCAGTATGCCATGCAGGAGAAAATTTTGTATGAAAGAGTTTGTCCGTGAAGAATTTGTACGAACTAATCAGCAGCGAATTTGGATAACATTTTGAAAGTTTGAAAATTTGAATAGATATGCTTGGAGTGTTGGAGAAAGGAGGGAAGAGGAAAAGGTCCACAACAACAACTTCGGAACCTAGAAACTGCCCAGCTTTTGGACGTTGCCAGTACTGATTCAGACATTAAAGTGGGAGACGTCTTAAAGGCTTTTCTACGGCAGAGATTTCCTCGACCACCTACTTTCATTTGGAACCGTCCAAACCCGTGTGAAAAGCCTGTGAAAGAGTGAAAATCGATGAGCAACCTGGCAATTTCAACGGTGAAGATTTCTTTGACCTTACAGAGCTTTCCGGAGCCGTCAAAAACTTAAAAAAAAATGCCGGTTAACAAACTTGCGTCGGCGTCCAAAGCTACAAACAAATGAGCCACAAAATGAAACATGAAGCCGCCTAAGGACAGTTCGAGTTGAAGGTGCATTGACAATGGAGATGAGCATGTAGATAATGAAAGTGGAAACGAACATAGGAATATGGAGATGATAACCTAGATGCAGTTGCAAAAATGGAGGTCCCTGACGAATATGGATACGAAGGTGTAGATGGAGCAATTGGAATAAAACACGACAGTGATGGACAAGTACATGGAGGTCCAGTTGACATGGATGTAGATACATTTGCTACTGAAGATGAGTATGTGGCAGATCCGAATACAGTTTCAGGTGCCAATGAGTATGAAGATGAAGTGATTTGCGATGCAGCCGCAACTGTTCAAGATGAATTTGAAAGCGAGATGGATGAAAATTCAGCTATGGTTATAGCTTCGATTATTGTTGAAGATGAGTATGAGGATGATGTAGATGTGAAAATGACTGAAACAGCGGTTGCAGAACCTATTGCAGATGAATATGAGGATGATTTAAATATAAATTTGACTGAAACGGCAGTTACAGGTCCTATTACAGATGAATATGAGGATGATTTAGATGTGAATTCAACCGAAACGGCAGTTGCAGGTCCTATTGCAGATGAATATGAGGATGATGTGCATGTCGGTGCAGATACGGGTGCATGCATGGTTGCAGGTCCAGGTCAGATCACAGATGAATATGTAGATGATATAGATGCAAACATAGAAACAGGAGCAGTTTTTTCTTCGACTGGAGATGAATACGAAGATGATGTTAGAGTACATGCAGCTGGAGTTCCATGTACACCTGCAAGTGAATATGAAGATGATCAAGACACAAACGAAAATTCAAGCACAGTCGTTGCTCCAGTTGAAGACGAGTACAAAGATGATATCGATGCAAATGCAGATGGGCTTACAGATACAAATGTCGACGAATTTGATAATGATCTAGATGTAAGTGCCGATGCAGTTCCACTTAAGGTCGCAGATGAACATGAAGATGGTATGGATGTACGTATGGATGCTGAGACAGGCGTTGTTCGCAATGGAGACGATTACGAAAATGATGTTAGTGTAAATGCAGCCGGGATTCCATGTACGCCTGCAAGTGAATATGAAGATGATGTCGATAAAAATAAAAATACAAATACAGTCGCTGTTCCAATTGAAGACGAGTTCAAAGATAACATAGACTCAAATGCAGATGCATTTACAGGTCCAAATGTCGACGAATATGATGATGATCGAGATGAGGATGCGGTTCCACTCAAGATTCCAGATGAACCCGATGGTATGGATATACGTGTGGATGCTGACGCCAGAGTTGTTCCCAATGGAGGCGATTACGAAAATGATGTAAATGTCAATGCAGCTGGAGTTCCATTTACACCTGCAAATGAATATGAAACTGATGTCGATACAAACGAAAATCCAAGCACAGTCGCTGTTCCAATTGAAGACGAAAGCAAATATCATATAGATACTAATGCAGATAGACTTACGACTGCAGATGGATTTACAGGTGTAATTGTCGACGAGTATGATGATGATGTCGATGTAAGTGCTGATGCAGTTCCATTCAAAGTTGCAGATGAACATGGCGATGGTATGGACTTACGTTTGGATGCTGACGCAAGTGCTGTCCCCAATGGAGACGATTACGAACATGATGTCCATAAAATTGCAGATGGAGTGTCAGACCCATTTGCATATGAATACGTGGATGCTGTAGACGTAACTGCCGATGAAATTGCGTATTCAGTTGCACTTTCTGGACAGGATGAAGATGGACATAAAGGTGGTGTCACCAAAAATGAAGAAGGATACGAAGCTGGTGTCCTTCTTGTGAACGACTACGAATATGCTGTAGATACAGACAAAGACATAGTGGCAGGTCCAACAGTTGAGGAATGTGGAGTTGATGCAGCAAATGTAAATGCAGTGGCAACATCAACTGCAGTTCCAGGTCAGGATTCAGTTGAACACAAAAATGGTGTCGATGCAAACGCGAAGGAAGCCGTACTAGGAGTAATGATTGGAGACCGAGATGCAAATAAAGATGCAATTGCAGGTGCAAGTACAGATGATGTGGAAGCAAATGTAGGCTTGTTTGCAGGCCAAATTGCAGGTGAATGCGAAGTTACTTTAGACGCAAGTAAAAGTGCAGTTGCGCAGCCAATTGTAGTTCCCGGCCATATTGCAAGCGATCTCGGAGATGCACTGGCTACACGTAAGAATGTAGATGACCATGAAGGTGTGGTGGATGAATGCCTAGTTGCAAATGCAGATTTTAACCCAGGTTCAAAAACAGATGAATACGCGGTTGAAGTGGAAGCGACTGTAGACTCATTCCCAGCTCCGAGTGCAGGTGAATGTGAAGTTGAAGTAGGTGTGGAATCAAATGAAGCAGCACAGTCAATTGTATCTTCGGCTCAGATTAAGCATGAATCTGAAGGTGTGGTGGATGAAGGCCTAGCTGAAGATACAGATGCGAATGCAGGTGCCAAAATAGCTGACTATGCAATGGAGGTGAACGAAACTGTAGACTCAGGTGCTGGTCCAATTGCGGATGACGGTGAAATTGAAGAAACTGCACAGTCAACTGCATCTCCGGCTCAGATTGCACATGAATCTGATCGTGTGGTGGATAAAGGCCTACTTGCAAATCTAGATGCAAATGTAGGTGCAAAAACAAATGCAAATGTGGTTGACGTGAACGAAACTGTAAACACAGTTGCGCACCCAAGTGCGGATGGATGTGAAATTGAAGGAGGTGCCCGAGTAAATGGGGCTACACAATCAACAGGATTTTGGGGCCAGGTTGCACATGAACCGGAAAATGCAGTGGGTGTGAGTATGCATGAAAATGAACATGGAGATGCCATTAGTGCACGCATGAAGGTATATGTAGGGGACCAAGAAGATGAGATAGGTGCAGGCTTTGTTGCATATGAAAATGGAAGTGCACGTGCGAAAAAATATAAATATGCGGTTGAGATTAGCGCGACTGTAGATTCGAGTGCAGGTCCTAGCACAGATAAAGGTGAAACTGAAGTAAGTGGAGGCCCGCATAGAGATACACAATTAAGCGCATTTCCATGTCCGGTTACAGATGAAACTGAACATGCTGTGAACGCGGTAGATGGACATAAGGATTCAGCGGGTGAGAGCATGAATGCAGATGTAAAAGAAAAACAGGATATGGAGGATGTTGGCCTAGTTGCAAGCACACATGGAAATGCAGGTGCAAAAACGAATGTGAATGCGGTTGAGGTGGATGCAACTGTAAACTCAGTTGCAGATCCGAGTGCAGATGAATATAAGGTTGAAATAGATGTCGAAGTAAATGGAGTTACACAGTCAACTGCAATTCGTGGTCGGTTTGCAAATGAGCCTGAACATGCGGTGGATGCGAGTAACCATGCAAATGAAAACGAAGATGTGATGAGTGTGTGTATGGAGGTAGATGTAGGGAACCAAGAAGGTGAGGCAGATATGGGCCTTGCTGCAGATGCAGATGCAAATGCTGGTGCCAAAAGAGATGAATATGGGGTTGAGACCAGCTCGGCTGTAAACTTGGGTGCAGGTACAAGTGCAGGTGAAGGTAAAACTGAAGTAAGTGTGGGGGCACATAGCAATACAGACTCAACTACATTTGCGTGCCAGGCTGCAGAGAAGCCTGAGCATGCGGTGGATGTCACTATGCACGTAGGTGAACATGAAGATGGGATAAATGCGAGTATGGATGTAGACGTAGAAGAACAACTACATGTGGTGGGAAACAACCCAGCTACAGATAGAGATGCAACTCCGGTAGAAGTTGCAGTTCCAACAGAAGAATGTGAAATAAAAGTAGACGCAGGAGCTGGTGGTGTTACACAATCAATTCTATTTCCAGACCGGAACGCACATGGACCTGACTATGGAGTTGACACGAACATGGATGTGGATGAAAATGACGATACAATGAATGCGAGTATGAATACAAATGGAGTTGATGTCCCTGTTGGACTAGAATACTATGAAAACTTAAGTCCAAGTAGAGGTATATTTGCAGGTTCCCACGCTAGTAGACATGAAAATAATGTCAATGGATCAGGCAAGTCTGGAGGTGAGATCTCATATTATTATGAAGCCTACTTGTTTCCACTTGTGGTCGACGCTCGTTCGAGAGGCGAGGACCTGGGAGCCCTCCTGTTTCAGTCCTTACTTCTTTTTATCGTCAACGTTTTTCCGTGGCCCTACAACGGGTGTTGGCCTCTATATTACTTCGATCGTCTATTGCCGTTATGGATCGACGGCGTGTTCCGGAACTTCCTCCTCGTGCTCCTCCGGGATTCGGGGACTTACGTGGTTGCTTTCCGTAAATTTTTAGTTATGTTGGGGGTTTTTTTGCTACGTGTTAGCTTTTTCCTTTGATGTTTTGTTTGTTGGATTTGGTTTTTTTGGGTGTTTTAGACTTCCCTGCCATCCTTTCGTATTTTCGTAGTTTTTGCCTTGATTTTCCCTTTTGTTTATTCCCTTGTTATGTGGTTTCTCAGTTTTAGCAATGCTACTTCTTTTTGTTCTTATGGACTCAGATGGTTTACCATCGCGCTTTTTAATAAAGTCGGCCTAATTTTTAAACTTGGGTGCAAGTACAAGTGCTGGTGAATGTAAAACTGAAGTAGGTGCGGGGGCACATGGGCACATAGCAATACAGAGTCAACTACATTTCCGTGCCAGGCTGCAGAGAAACCTGAGCATGCGGTGGAGGTCACTATGCACGTAGGTGAACATGAAGATGGGATAAATGCGAGTATGGATGTAGACGTAGAAGAACAACTACATGTGGTGGGAAACAACCCAGCTACAGATAGAGATGCAACTCCGGTAGAAGTTGCAGTTCCAACAGAAGAATGTGAAATAAAAGTAGACGCAGGAGCTGGTGGTGTTACACAATCAATTCTATTTCCAGACCGGAACGCACATGGACCTGACTATGGAGTTGACACGAACATGGATGTGGATGAAAATGACGATACAATGAATGCGAGTATGAATACAAATGGAGTTGATGTCCCTGTTGGACTAGAATACTATGAAAACTTAAGTCCAAGTAGAGGTATATTTGCAGGTTCCCACGCTAGTAGACATGAAAATAATGTCAATGGATCAGGCAAGTCTGGAGGTGAGATCTCATATTATTATGAAGCCTACTTGTTTCCAAGTGGAGTTGAACTATTATGTCCAATCGCTAGACATCGTGCTAATGTGCAGATGCTTAGTTCAGGTATGTAGGGAATTTCAGAGCAGCAAACCTATGCATTGTCAGCTTGTTAAACTGTAGAGCTTTAGCAGTTTTAGCAGTTTCATGTTTCGGACTTCTTGTCAAGACTATGTGGCCCACGTGGTATTATGATTGCATGACGTAGCTGACATGCAAAGTGCGCTTGACTTTTTTTTTAATTTGAAGTCCGGTATTGTTACATTGCAAGTGGATTTCCAAAAACCAACATTACTGCTGACATTCCTAACAAGATCTGGAAAACAACATATAAGCACTTTTCTTATTCCACTGTCAGATATTTGTCTTTTTTCACATTAAGGTTTAAAGAACTGCAACAATAAGAGTGTAATTGACATTTGGTGAAATCAAAACACCAAAAAAATAGTCTGCAAAGTCATTATCTGTTGGCTTCTGGACTGCATGCACTCGTCCAGTCGATCCTAATAAAATGGAAAATAACATAAAATTACAAAGTTCTTAAAACCAAGAAATTTTAATTTCCTAGATATTAACAAAATTCAGGATTAAGGAGTAAGTTGGACTTTATGTACCTTTCAAAGTAATAGCTTCTCTCTCTCCCCTGCTTGTCATACAGTCAACACAAATATATAATTTTTACACAGAAAGTGAACAGAATTTGACCTTATTTCTGTTGTACAAATGGCAACAGGAAGAGCCTATACCTTTCAAATCAATACTTGTGCAGAATGCACAAAAATTTAAAACATAAAAGTATACAGAAACTATAGTGTTCGCACTTTTCATGTACAAAAACCATCCACTTTTCTGTCGAAGATATGTCATGTTGTAAATGATTCCCCGCACCCACATTGGCCTTTCGAATTTGGATTTATAAAAATAAACTCCGATCTGCATCAAATTCATTAGCAACAAAAAAAAAAAAAAAAAGTTAGTCCAAAGCATCAAAGAACGGTCAGCATTCCCTAAAACTTCAACAATACAACATAAAAGACTTCGTTCCCTGAAATGAGATTTCAGCCACACCAATTATGGTACAGTTTTTTTTAGGGTCTCTTTTTTTTTTTTTTTTTGGTTTTTCAGCATTTTTTTTCTATTTTTTGGCTTGTGCATGGACAAGAACAGTCCACATACTTTAATATGAAAACATGTGTGCATTACCAAACCATACATAGACATCCTTTCTTCCATACTTAGGAAAGTGAAAGGCCATACTCTCTACAATCCACACTAATTAAAATTTCAAAAAACTATGACCAGTGTACCTTTCCAGTAGGTCTATCAAAAACCAGTCCCTCTATTGCATGCAGAACTAGACGATTCAATACTCACACCTCTAATTTTTGGCTCTCACCACATAAAAATAGACTAAAATACAATCGTAAGTTCGTGTTACCCATGGGAAAAGAAGAAAGGACTAACCTTAGACGATCCTCCACAAAGTCCATTTTCGTCCCTATTAAATGCATGAGAGCCCGTGGATCGATAATAACCTTCACTCCCTTATCTTCAACTACTTCATCAAACTTTCCTTTACTATCTGTCAAATCACGAAAAACGCAAACAGTACAGAGGGGAGAGCGAGCAGAAGAGAGAGAAGGCGTGGGAGAGGGAGAAAGAGAGAGAGAGAGAGAGAGGGGGCAGAGAGAGAAAAAGAGGGAAAGAAATGAAAGTAAAAGAGAAACTCAGTCTGACTTCCTCGTCATAAGCCATAGCCTCTAAGTCGAAATCTACCCTAATATCTTTTTCCTTTTCCGTTTTTCTCCTTGATGTTTCCCCAAGTCTCCACAAGTATCTCCAAGACATGTCACTTTCAGATCCACTAAAAACTATTGTCAATTGATTTCAAACCTATATTCAAATTAATAAAAGTACCACCGAAAATTTTAAATGAAGGATGCAAAAAGACAACATAGACTTTACTCCTTGTCAAAAGAAAATATCGCTTTGTACATACATACACGCATACATATACACACACACACACACACACATACGTGCATATACATACACACATACACACATACATACACACTTACATACATAAAAACGTGCATACATACTCACAGATACATACATAAATACACACACATGCATACACACATACATACATACATACATAAGTACATATATAAAGACGCCATCCAGCAAAAGGCCCGCTCTTGACCACCAAAAAGAAAAGAGAAGGATAAAACAAAAGGATTATTTCTACGTCAAAGGGTATGATAGTATGGTTAAAGCATGTTTGGGTAGATACTAAGTCCCAACAGAGTTCTTTAATTTGAAGGGACTCTTTCTCTCCCGGCTCACTATTGCATCCTTTTTGGCCAAAAAAGTGGAAACCTTAGCCACTCTGGGAAAACTTTAAAATGCTTAGATTTTGAAAACTCGGAAAATTAAACTTGATACTAAGGCAGAAAGGCAACGCTTATATGTAGAAATCTCAAATTTGAAAAGCTTGGATTGTTTATATCATTTCATATGTTGATTGCAATTGACTGTCATAAAGCGGTAAGGATAACTTCATTTATCTAACTCTAGGTTGGTCGCCCTAACATTAGTTAAAGAAATACATTCATAAGAAGTTTTGTGTCTAGTTAGCCGTTCCAATAAACCCAAACCAATATGTAAAATACTGCGAAGACTGGCTTAAATACACTACAAAACCACAAAATATTCAAAAATACAAATAAACACAACTCTTTGAAAATGCTAAATGGAAAGCTATTGATTCTCAACTGCCAACCTATTTAAACACGAGATAGTGATTCTTTATGATTATTTATGAATCTCTCAATTGGCTCTAAAACCTAAGACAAAAACCTAAACTTAAAACAAAAACTCCAAACCTAAAACACCATGAAATCGAAACCTAAAACAAAAACTTAAAACCTACATGAACAGATTGAACAACATACCTGCATAATTAAGGGTATAACTAAGCCCATTACAGCCCCTTGTCTTCACTCCTAGCTTCAAATATTCCTTCCCTCTTCCCTCCAATAACGACCGGATTCTTAGTGCGGCACTTTCAGTCAATTCCAATACTTGTTTTGGAGAAGGCCTCCCACTCGCTCTTGCAAGAGCTGCCGCCATTATTCCTCCCTCTCCCTCCCCCTCTCTCCCTCTCCCTGCCTCTCACTCCTCTCCTTCTTCCTTCCTTTCTGCCCTTTGCTCCCTTCTTCACCCTCCCTTCTCACACTTTCTCCCACTCTTTCTCACACTCTCTCACTTTCTCCCGAGCAATATCACACGATACTAATGTCTTATATTACTTCTCACTCTCCTACTCCATCCGTTCGTCCAAATTCCTCTCAATCCTGTCCTTCCACGACTCTTTTCCCTCTCCTTTCTTCTTCTTTATCCCTCCTTATTGTTCTCCCTTTCTTATGACTGGTTGCAGTTATCTCTTTCACTCTCCGTCTAGAAAAAATGACGCTAGAAGTACTTGAATAATTGCTTTTCTTCCTTTCCTTAGGGTAAAAGAGGCCACTGGAAAACAAACCCTAATCTGGCTCCTTCCAGGGAATTGTCAACATTGCAGGATTTGTAACTTGTACTTTCATTACTATTTGTACTTTTGTAATTTTGTACTTCTGTACTATTGTACATTTGACTTCCGAAGCGCCTCATTTCAAGGCTGCTGTCGCCAATCACAAGACTCGCACGTGTGAAAAACGAGAAAGAATGGCTTGCAGTTTGAAACCTTGAATTTCAAAAGTGTACATTATTGTCGTGAAGTGTGAATTCACTCCGTCATTCCGGATTTTGTAGACCACAAGATACACGTGTAACTAAATGAAGATTGGCTCTTCCAATATTCGAACCTTCCACAGTACAGTCTCGAACCTCCAAAAGTTCGAACTTTAGGCCAATGGAAGTAATGGAGCCTTCTATTAAAGTACGTGAAAAGTGCGGATCACATAGGACTGGCCCCTTGGGTCACTTTAAAGCATAGTTCAAAAGTAGGTGAAAGTAGGCCCATACAATATGCCTATTGTACGCAAAACATACAATATGACCTTAAGACCCATATTGTATTGGTCGCAAAATGAAAAAATATAGTAACAGGGTTGAGTTGCACATCGATCGATAGAGAAATTAAAGGTCATGCCTAAATTTTGAAAAACATTCGGACAAAAAATTATATTTCTGTGAGTTTTGAGGTATTTTATATTTACACCGTCAGATTTGGACGATCGGACGGTCGATGATAAAAGTAGCGATCTAAGAAGATCACATGAAAAGCCCATAACACAACTTACGATTAACTATCGTCAGATTTGGACGATCGACGGTCGCTGATCAAAGTAGCGATTTAAGAAGATCACATGAAAAGCCCATAACACAACTTACGATAAAGGCGCCTACAGAAGGCCTACAATAGAAAAGCCTACTTTTGAACTATGCTTTAAAGGCTTTTAGCCCACCTATTATTAACATGAAACATTAACCGTCCAGATGAACATCTTACGGCCACAAATTGCAAAATAAGAAATGAGAACATGAGCCATTCATTGTTCCAAAAAAAAAAAAAAGACCGTACATTCGTACTGATTTCTTTGAACACGTCACACACAAAATAGTGTTCATTAACCTAAAAAACTGCTCGTTGACAAACGCAGGAAGTTAACGCTAAATTATCCACACTAATAATCTCTGTCAGCATAGCAGCGCCAATTGCCACGTGTCAATTTCTCATGTTCTCAATTCATGCCACGCGGCCTCCAGCCAACGACATTATTTCGGAGGATCCTCGGAGAATTTCCTCCGAACAGATTTATGGCGACTTTTGAGTCAAAATTAGGGCTAAGGGCCGGATTAGGGTTAGGTTCCCGCATTTTACTTGCGTCAAGCTCAGGATTAATATGTGCAGGTAATACACGGACAGGCTCAGATTTAAATAGAAAATTAGGGCCAGGTTTAGGTCTACAATCTGGATACAGGAAACAGTATTTATTGTATGATCCTATGGAGAGCTTAACCGCGTGCCTGACAACGGATTCTATGACGGAAGCTGAAACGGAATCCATGGAAAAATCAGTTTGGAATTCCAGGGCAGGTTCAAATTTAGATTTTGAATCAGTATCGAGGTCAGAATCAGAATTAGGGTTAGGATTAGGTTTAGGTTTAGGGTTAGGGTTTAGGACTGAGGGAGGGTCCAAGGATAATCCAAGGCGAGAACTTTATCAACATACAGATGAAATCGCAGCATTCAGGTGGTCCCCAAGGTGCGTTTTCTTCTCCCTCTCCCTCTCCCTCTCCCTCTCGCCTCGACCCTCTTTATTTATTTCTTGCTCTTTCCCCCTTTTGTTCTCATAATCCCATCCTATTTCCGTAGCTGGGCCGATATGGCAAGAGGCAGTTAGGTGAGAAGAGTCACGTCACTCAGATTTTCCAAAAAGCCATGGAGGAACCCAATTTTACACTGTTTAGGCACTTCTGAAACTTTTTCTGGCAGGTGGCTTTTTATGACATGGGTATATGTGACCTTATTTTTTTTTTTGATTTTTTGATTTTTTGTCCTTTTGTTTTTGGGGAACAACAAGTCTCCCTGACTTCCACTTTTAATTTCCGAAACTCTTCACCCTACACCGTTATTAGTGTTAATGACATTAATTCGACTGCGTGTTTTTTTTTTTTACCGGAAATCATAAATTAGTGTTTACAACTCTATCCGTGGAAGTGGTCTGTAATGATCCATGTTGAAAAACATAATGTAGAGTAGTAGTTAATACCAAATCCGCTTAAACAGTAATAAATCATTAACTCTAATAGCGATATGCAGTGTAGTCCAGACAAGTACACTGCCCATTGCTGTTAGTGTAAAGGATTCATTTGTATCAAAGTGAATTTAGTTTCAATAATAGTAATCATTTATAGTAAGGTGGTGTGACAAATGGTAGACCACTCCCATAATACTGTTATTAACTCGATTTTATGATTTTTAGCCCAAAATGGTCACAACCGGATGGTGTTATTACCACTAACAATGATGGGCAGTGTAGTTTAAGGATCGAGAAAGGTATTTGCCGATGAGGTTTTTCCACTACTACTGTAGAGTAGTGTAGTGTAGTGTTGACACACACACTACAGTAGTGTGTAGTGTAGTTTGTCTGTAGTGGGAAGTGTTACTATTGGTAATCAGCTTTATGAAGTTTATTCCATTTGTATTAGCCTTCAGATTTGAATTTGTTTATTTCTCAAATTGTTCTGTCCATCCATTGTTGGATAATTGGTAACGATAATTAACCACAATAAGTCATTTCTGTTACGTGCACTTTCTTTTCAAACAGAAAACTTCGAATTTTGCTGACTCAGAACTTCAAATCAAATGCATATTCTTCGATCGCCGACTCAAATCTTTTCATCAATATGAGCTACTTTCGATTGAAAACCTTTAGTATTGCCGACTCAAAGCTTTTAGTAATCAAAATGTGGTTGCTATTTGACTGAAAAAGCTGAACGAAGCTGACTCGAAAACTTTTAGTAGAATTGGTCAGTTTCTTTTCTATTGAAAAGCTTAATTATTTCTAACGATGTAGAACTGGGACTGTGCACATGGAACAGGAAAAGTGCTCTCGTTGGAGCAATCTTTAGGAAGCGCCAAAGTAATAAACGGTGCCAAAATTATGCTTATGGCTTCTCTGGGAATTCATCAAGGAGTGAGTTTTCCCTCTTGTCTCCCAACCTTAAAAGAAACCAATCATTCTGGGTTCATATCACAGAGAGAAATACAATTAATGTTTGATAAATCCTTTCCTGCCAAACACTTCATTGCATGCAATTTTTTTGCCAAAATCTGGCCCTATCTCGTTTTGCCAAAAAAAAATATGGAAACAATAATATGGAAACATTGCTTCTGTAGAGCTCAGGCCATTAGGAAAGTGTTGGGAACAGATATTTTGACTGAAATAATAAAGATGTTGGGAGAAAAAACTGTTTCTAGACATTATTAGAGCTTGTAAATGTCATTTTATCATTTATTTTAATCATTTTATAAAGACCATGTTTGCAGAGTGGAATTGCTTCCCACAGTCCTGCAGTTCAGGGGAGAGGAGGAGGAGCGGGGGGAGGGGGAGGGGGAGGAGGAGGAGGAGGAGGAGGAGGGGGAGGAGGTGGAGGAGTGAACAAGGAGACAACTCCACCTTCTCAAACAGTGAGGGGATCAAAACGAGTTTTGGCTTTGGCTCCTCCTCCAGTAGCTTTGTCGCAGGAAAAAGCTCGGCAAAAGGCGTGGATTAAGACTGGGAACGTTTCACTTAGACAAAGTGGTTTGCAGGTGGGGGAAGTTTGATTAATTGATTTATACCCGTAACTTGTCGGTCGTCAACATTTGGTTTTCTTTTTGGCTTCTGGGCAATAATTTCTCTTTCCTGGGTCGTAGAGAGCACTTTTTTTTTCGTGTGTGTTTCTTGGTGTGATAATTGTGTTGGAAATACTTTTTAAGTTTGGGAAAAGCTCTCCTCCCTCTCTCTCTCGCTCTCGTATACCTCTCACTCCTCTCCATCTCTCTCCCTCCCACTCTGCAACTAAACCACTTGTACTCCTTCCGTCAAGTGCAAGTTTTTTTGGGCCATGTGATTTGTTTCGTCTACCTGTTGGATTTACGGGTAAATTGCATGAGTTTTTTCAAAGAATGGCGATGGTTGACCGTGGAGAGATAAATACGTTGACTCCCTCTCCTCCCTTTCTCTCTCTCTCTCTCTCTCCCTCTCTCTCTCTCTCTCCCTCTCTTTCTCTTATCCAAGAAACTCAAATTCCATTCCCCGCAATGACTGCCATTTGTATTCTGTTATTCCCTTGACCTTGTAACAGTTAGATCACCTTTCATGTGTCATGTCCTGTTTTTTCAGCAATCTCTCTCTATCTCTCTCTCCTCTCTAGAGACCTTAGGAAGTCTTTTGTGGTCCTTTGCAGGCGGTTCCGGGAGCAGTTTGGGCCGTGGGGGTTTCCCTTCGAGTTCTCGACCTCGGAGACAACGCTTTAAGGAGCTTTCCGGCTAGTGTGGCGTCTTTGATAAATCTACAGGTGGTTTTTCTATAAATTCACCTTAGTGCGAATTATTCATTAAGAAGGTCCTCGTCAGGCGTGGCTTTATTTGATTTTTTATTTTTTTTCATCTGTTTTTTTTGTTAATTTACCTTTTTGGGACTACGGAGTTGTATGGGCTTCAACTAGTGTGGCATCTTTGATAAATGTACAGGTGGTTTTTTCATCGATTCACCTTTTTGTGACTTGTGCATTAGGAAGAGCTTTAACTACACCGTGAATCGTTATTAGACTTATGTACTTTATATCGGCGCCCCAAAATTTTGACATTGATACCCGAAATACAGTGACTGATTCTATTTTATCCGTGACGTTAATTACGGTTCTTGTGAATTAGCGTCAATGGAATTACCGTACTTAATTCATGAATAGTGTGGTGTACGGAATGTGTTTGCTGGTACAAAACTGTACTTGATTACCGAAAATCGTACGAAAATTGTAGTTAACTTATGTCGGTTGCATACAGAATTGCGCTTAGAATAAACGTGGAGTGGAGTTTGCGACAAACGCGTTCGCAAACCCAAATTAGAATTATGGATTAATTACACTGAAAGGACGCGACGTGGTACGGATTGTCAGATTTTGTACTTCTACCTATTTTAACGTATATGTAATGACGGCGGATTCTGTATACCTAAATCAGCGTTATAGAGAAATTACAATTAAACATTTTTTTCATAATGGTATTGATACACAAATTAGAATCAATGACACTAATTTATTATTGATACTAATAATTTCTATAGTCTAATAACGATTCACGGTGTAGTGGTATTTTTGTTAAATTTACCGATGTTTGTTTCTTCAAGTTGACCTTCGTGCGACTGTACATCACTCTAATAATAGCGATTAAACGGTTTAACTTTATGGTGTCGTCTTTAGAAAGTGGTTGTGAATGTGTGTGATTTTTTTTTGAAAGTAAGAGACGATTTAGATTTTTATTTTGCTTCCTGAAATGTTTTTGAAAAATACAGACCACTTTGATTTCTTATTTTGGTTACAGAAATTACGGTTGAGCAGTAATGCTCTCACCCAAAACTCCATCGCTTGGGAAGCTCTGAGTCAACTTCCTCATCTCACGGCCCTCGCTCTCGACCACAACCAGTAAGCTCTTCTTTTCTTGGGTTATTTTTAGTTTTAAGCTTTTGTTTAGCGGTTTTTTTTTTTTTTTAGTTTTTCAACTCGTACGTTTGTTTTTATTGGGAAACAAACTTCGTCTTTTGTTTTTTTGTTATTGGCGGGACTTCAACTGTTTCAGTTGATCAGTTTTTCAGCTTTCAGTTTTTCAGTTTCACTACTATCATGCGTTTCTTTTCGTATGTCTTTTTTTCCTTTTCCTTTTCCCGTGGGACTGCCACGCCACTGGGAGAGGGTGGAGGGAGGTGGAGGAGGGAGGAGGGAAGTGTGAGGAGGGAGGAGGGAAGTGTGAGGAGGGAGGAGGGTGGAGGAGAGAACCCTCTGTTCTCAATACTTACAGTGTATGTTTTTTACAGAATCTCAGTCCTCCCACCGATTGTGGGACAATTCCGAAGTTTGCGGCGATTGGCTTTGGGTCACAATACAATGGCCTCTCTTCCTCATGAAGTAGGACAGCTGTCGAATCTTGAATGGATTGATGTTGCACATAACAGGTCTCTCTCTCTCTCTCTCTCCCTCTCTCTCTCTCTCCTCTCCCCCTCCCCCTCCCTCTCCTACTTCCCCTCCGCCTCCGCCTGCTCCTCCCTCTTCCTCTCTCTCTCTTTTCCTTATGTGGACCTATTTTATGTTTGTCCATGTTTGTCTTTTAACATTTTCTGTTTTTCCATTTCTTTTGAGGAGCTGTAGTTTTGGGAAGTTTTTTTTTTCTTTTTTCCTTTTTTGGTGGAGAAACTTAAAAAATATTAAATAAGAGAAATCAAAAGTAAATAAGACAAATCAAAAGTAATTTGTGTGGGGAAAACCATTTTTCTAAAGGATAATTGTTTTGTTTGTTGGGTCCCTCTTCAGACTGGCAGCCATACCTTCCTCTCTTGGAGACTGCTCCATGTTAACAGAGGTGCCCTTTTTTTTCTATCTCTTCACTCCCGCCTTTTTTTTTGTTTTGGGCTTTAGTTCTTAAAGCTACACTTTTCACTTTTGCCGGGACTCTTTATCTTCTTAACTTTATCTCGACTGGTACAGCTTCTCTTTTCTTCTTTATGCTGACCTGTACATCTTTTCTTCATCCTTTTGTTTGTCTATAGATCTTCTCGTCCTTTATTTTCCCCGTCACATCTTTTCGTCTTTTTGTTGACTTGTTTTATTCACGAAATTGAAAAATTTTGTTGACTTGAAATGGATCCTAAATCTGGATGACAAATGGGGGGAAACAGATTAATTTTTCCGCCAACTTTGTCGGGATTGTACCGCCGGTTCTTGGTCGACTCCGTCGTTTAAAGGTGTACTTTCTATTGGAGACTTTTTTAATGCTCAATTCCGTTTTGTTTACTTTTTTTAATATAACGTTTTTTATGGTTTCTTGGTTATTAGGGGTTTATGGTCGTAGTCATGAGTTTTTGGTTCTTATTCAGAAGCTTTGGTTTGTGAATCATAAGTGCTGTTTATCAAATGAATTCAGAGCCGGTATTTCGCAATAACTGTATTTTGTAATGCTGAGACTTAAAAAATTTATATTTATCGAGTTATAATTGACCTGTAAACGTACCAGTAATTTATCTTCACAGATCACTTGATTAACTGGAAATTTTGCATACAAAATTTGGAAAATAATAGTTACCGTACAAAGTGAAACATTTGGTACAAATTCATTATGACATTGTACAGTGTAGTGTACCGTACTGGGATACTAACTTTATGAGCCTCGACAGTGTAGGAAAAATTGCCCACGTCATTGATATCTGTCTATTCCAATTATCGGAAATATCAGTTTATCCTCTTGATATGCCGACTATTATCAAGACCCTTGAAACTTTAGGTATCGGAAGAGGGAAAAAAGGCAAGATCAGAAGAGAGTTGATCTCATATTATTGTTCACGGAAAGTAATCAAACAGATGTATGTATAAAAGCTGCAATTTGAAAGAAATGTGAAACAAACCTGAAGCTGAAAGAAAGTGGAAAGTGGAAAGAGTTGAAAAAAAGTTGGTAGATGGAACGGAAGTAAAAGAAAGTGGAAAGCAAGCTGGAAGAAAGTTGAAACCCAAAAAAAAGTAAAAACTTGAAAGAAAGAGGAAGGCATGTGGAAAAAAAGTTGAACGATAGTGGGAAAGAAAGTCAAAGGAAAGTTAACACTCAAAGGTAAGTTTTAAGAAAGTAGGAACCAAGTGAAAACTAGGTGTTAAGAAATAGAAAAGAAAGTGGAAACAAAGTGGAAACAAAGTGGAAAGAAATTGGAATGAATGTTGTCATTTACTGAAGATTTTGTCGTTTAGTCTTTTAGTGAAGATTTTGTCGTTTTGTCTTTTGCTGAAAATTTTGTTGTTTTGTCTTTTACTGAAGATTTTATTGTTTTGCTGGCAGGTGTTCCTAGTGAACAACAACGCCTTGAAGTCGTTTCCTTCGGAGGTGCTTCGAGGGTGCACGGAACTGAACACTTTGGCGCTCCATGGAAACCAGATTACAGCAGACCAGTTGAGACAGGTAAGTTGTTTCAGTACTTTCTGGTGTTGATGGGAGAATTGCACATTTTACTCACTTTTACTCAGATAAGGAAACTTATGAATGCTTACAACTACTTAGGTTGACTTGGAAAATGTATACCTACGTTTATCTGTAGCAATGTGACGAGATTCTGATGTGTAAAATCAATATACGAGGCAGTACAATTACTAGGGTATTTTTTTTGAGTCAATGAAGGCTAACTGGAATGTGTCTTTTGCTTTTTTTTTTCCTTTTTTCTTCTTCTTTTTCTTTTTTTTCCTTTTTCCTTTCCATTTTGTTTTCCTTTTGTTTTCCTTTTTCCTTTTCCTTTTTCGTTTTCCTTTTTCCTTTTCCTTTTTCGTTTTCCTTTTGTTTTCCTTCTTCTTTTCCTTTTTCGTTTTCCTTTCCTTTCCTTTTCCTTGGTCTTTTTTTTGTTCCTTTCTTTTTTCATTTTCATTTTCTTCTCCGTTTTCCATTTTAATTCTCTTTCCTTTTCTTTTTCCTCCTTTTCCTCCTCTTTTCCTCTTCTTTTTCTCTTCTTTTCCTCTTCTTTTCCCTCCTTTTTCTTCAGATCGATGGTTGGGCCGAGTTCGAGGAGAGAAGACGAGCGAAGTACAACAAGCAGCTCGAGTTTCACGTGTTGGGATCGTCCAATGGCTTTGATGAAGGAGCCGATGCCCACATGTGGCACCGCTGGTGATGGAAAAACGGAAAGAAAGAAAAAAGGATCGTGCTAGTAAATTGTGGTCAATTTCAACAAACTGTTGCGGCTCTCAAGGAAAAGACTTTTGGAAATCTTGTCGTTTTTAACACCTCTCTCTCTCTCTCTCTCTCTCTCTCTCTCTCTCTCCCCCTCTTTCTTCGGAAAATCTTCAAAGTCTTTGCAAAGTCTTCGCAAAGTCTTTGAAAGTCTTAGGGAAGCCTTCGGAAAGTCGTGAGAAATTATAAACTGTAGCATCAGTAGAACGTCAGGTATTCAAGAAAAAA
>JBBHKE010003267.1:52300-87300 GCA_037447655.1 Zygnema cylindricum
AAACGCTTCTGAAACGTTTCTGAAACTTCTGAAAGTCGGAAAGTCTTCAAAGTCTTTGCAAAGTCTTCGCAAAGTCTTTAAAAGTCTTAGGGAAGCCTTCGGAAAGTCGTGAGAAATTATAAACTGTAGCATCAGTAGAACGTCAGGTATTCAAGAAAAAAATAGTGAAGTGCATTCGCGTTGTATATATTACACAGGGTAACCTTGTCTCCGCGAGAGTACTGATTTCGAAGAAAGAAATTTGACCTGCCGTTGGTTCTTATGTGACAGACTATGGTATGTTTGATGCGGCTGAGTTTACTACTAGTCGCTACTACTCGGGAAAAATAACAGGCGATTTTGGAGACTAATCGGCTTTTATTTGTTATTTAGAATAGGTTTTAATGCCCATCGTTATTTTAGTTTATGTTGTCTATAGACATGAGAATCATGTCAGGTTGGAAGATAATAGCTATATTATCATTGTGCTGGTATTTTACAGGCCAAATGTTTGTTGACACGGTTGACTATTGCATGTATCCTCTCCGTTCTGTTCTGCGGATGACCAAGTTTCTCTATGTGGCCGTTTTTCCAATGTTGTGTTGAATTGCTAAAGTAATAATGGCAAGCATCTAGTGATTCCGAGATTCCTATGCGTTAGTTATGGAAGTGTTGTTGGATTCGTTTTTAATACACTTGATTAGCATGTATTCCACAAATATGGTCACTTATTCTCATCTGGGTGTCTGTTGATTCTGAAGAATAAAGGACATAACTCCATAATTCCCATATGTATTAAGGAGAAGGTGTGCATGCCGATGTATTCAGTATTCTGTCCAATTACAACCTACATGCAAAACCTTATTACATTAGTGTGATAGTATTTCTTGAATTTCTTGAAAAAGGGCACCGAATTGGCGCTATACACTCTAATAGCGATTGGCGGTGTAGTGTGCTATGAAGTTCGGTAAGACATCAGAATTCCCATCAAAAGAAAAACAATACGAAAGCAATTATCCTGACTGATTTTGACATAAGTGTATCAAGAATGCTAAACCGGCAGACAGGATGCCAACTGACTATTTCTTCATCTGCTCAAGCCATCCAGCATCCATTAGATAAGAAGTAACATGCCCGTGGCTGCCCATGGCATTCTTCAAACAGGATTGAAGCATATACAGCATCTAAAACCAGCTGAGTTTGAACTCAATAACAAATGATAAATATTCAAACCAGTAATAATTGAACTACAGTCATCTACCATGTCACACCGTTACTAATGTTCACATGCTTGGAGTTCCTTACTTGAAGGGGCATGACAGTAGATTCAATACAAATAGTTTCATTTGCAATTAAGTGTGCCACATGTTTTATATTGTCATGTGCTATGGCTCATATCAAAACAGCTGCACTTTTGACAGTAGCTTCACAATCATAATTTATCGCTTCAGCTTCACTCTTCATAGTAGCGAGCCATGCATTTGACCAATTTGGCAGTTACAATTAAACTAACAATACACCACCAAGCAAAGAAGTAAAATACAGATGATAAAGCTCTTGCATCGAAAAAGAAAGCGTCAACAAAATGAACTGTAACAGACCATAGACGATCTCTATGCTGCCTAATAGCTGTGCTTTTCTGCTACTATTGAGTTTTTATCACAGTAAAATTGCTTTCGGGGGTGTTAGTCACGTGCTTCCTTTTACCATTTCCATGTCCACTCCCTTCGGCAGGTAGTACAAAAACATTACCATCTAAGAAAACAGGGTATATCTACCATTAGCTGGACAATCTCAGTCTATTAATGACAAAATTTCATGATAATGATAATAACGGCACAACACAGAAAACTACATTCGCAAAGATGATAAAGATCACAAAGATATCAAGTAGCAACAATAAAAATACTAGCACCGCGCTCAATATCTTTTCACTTCCTGCTGCGGCTGTCTTTTTGTACAATTCACAATGGAAAACAACCCAACCAACAGGAAGGTAGCTTTAACCATAAATTGTTTCCGTTCCTTTCAAACTTATTAGAACTTTCTTAGGATTTTTCTTTCGTACAGACAAAAAAAAAAAATACAACGTACCACCAGCAAGTGGCCAAAAGTTTCTGCTTTTCAACATGCCCTCACCATATAAAGCAGCGCCAAAAGGCCACAACTGGGTGGACTTCAAACCCTAAAACCATAAAAGACAAATACAGACAATGCACCGTTCCCATAACAAAGAACTGTGCAGAAAAACGCCAGGATTTCCCGAATCATCTGGCAGCACCTGACAAACTGCTCAGAAAAGAACCAAGCCCTCTATCGAAGGGGAAAAAGGGATGTGTTGTCCCCTCAGCCAATGATCAAATCGGCAACATTGAAACTTTTTTTTTTACGAAAACCCATTTCCCTTGTACACTCCACAAACTATATAGTAATTGCAGGTCCCATATAAAGGACCAAAAAAACTGGTTGAGACTGTCGAAAAAACTCAGCTCATAACAGCACTGGTGAGTGAAAAGGATAAGTGATCTTGTGTGACAAATGTGACACCTGAATTGCTTGATGCAGTGGGTGAATTAGACGTTTTCAACCCTTCGAGATGAGAAGAAGTTCGTATTTGGGGGCGAGATGTGGGAAGAAGATCTCCTGATGATTGACGAGGAGTCGATATCGGGTGTTGTACTTTCACAGTGGCCGTCTGACAGGGGATTCGAAAAACAGGAGGAACTGTAGTGGAACTAGGGCACACTTCCACTGCTGGGTCCGGGATCCGAACCTCTAAAAAAGGTTGGGTTACATATCCAGATACTGAAGGCCTAGGAGCGTGACTGCTCCACAATTCCGGGCAGTTTGGGGGCAAAGGCGCTAATAGAGGAGCTAAACATAAAGGAGTTGTTTGAGTGGGAAGACAGGGAACAGATGGAGGAATAGAAACGGATTGCAGAGGGGGAGGAGGATGACGCAAAGGCAGGTCAGAAGCTGGGATATCATGACCGGGTAAACATGGAATAAGAAAGGGCTGTTTGTTTCTAGAAGCAGGTGCAGGAGGCCCGAAACTGAGAAGCCATGGATGTTCTAGTACATCTCTTGCTGTTGGCCTCTGTGAAGGATCTTTACATAACATACGCTTTATCAAATTTTTGGCCCCTATGGAAGTCAAAGTCCAGGGTGGTGACGTCAAGTCAATTTCAGCTCGACAAACTGCCGAAAAGGTATGAATAGGAGTTCTACCATAAAAGGGAAGAAAGCCTGCATCAAAAAAGAAAACAAATGGACAATGCTCAGATTTCAGAAGTGTTTACCTTGGGTCAGTATGCCAAATCTAAAAGAAAAAAATGCTTTCCAAAAGGGCTTTTAGGCTCGAAGTCATGGCTCAAAAATACATTACATATGTAGCAGTGAATGCACATCACCTAAATAAGACAGCCATATGTCAATAGAGATTCGACACAAAGAACTAAAAAGTTTTGAGAGCTACCATAGAGTATCCAGAGCTTAAGGGTGAGCACGCATACCTGACAGCATAAAGTACAAAATAACTCCTAAGCTCCATATATCTGCTGAAGCGCCATACGGCTCTCCCCAAATAATTTCAGGCGCCATATAACTCCTGCAGCAAGACAAAGCAGAACTTCAGCTAGAAAAGTTTACATAACAAACACTAGAAAACTGAAATCCTCTCTTATAAAAAGGGGGGGACGGCAACTGATGGAGAACGAACTCTGTTTCAATACACGAGCATGTAAAAGCCGCACGTGAATGAAAAAGAAAACAAATCGATGAAAAAGAAAACAAATCGATGAAAAAGAAACCTGCCATTTCAGAAGCTGCTCTTTCATTCATCACGGAGATGCATCACTATGAATCATCCATAACGTCAATAATCTGAAAGAAGGTATCCTTAGCAGTGTGGAACTTACGGGCTGCCAGCAAGGCCTTGTAGTGTGTGTCCAGGAGGCACAACCATTGCCAAACCGAAATCTGCGAGCTTTGGCTCCACAGAACCGTCCATACCAACTAAAATGTTTTCTGGCTTCAAGTCCCGATGAACAAGACCTCGTTCATGACAGTAGCTAACAGCTCCAACGATTTTTCTGGCAAAGAAAAAAGAGCGAGAAATAAGAACACAGACATCAATGTCCACGCCAACAAATAAAACATGATTAAATAAAAGTACAACATAATAGGTCCTCAGCAATACTCCTTACTTATAAAACTTATTACTTTGCAATTCTTTAACTAGCCAGCCAACAATAATGAGAGCAGTTTTTAATAGACTCACATCCAGATTCGGGAAGGAAAATCTGAATACTTTAAGACTAATTAACAAGCCAGGCAGCAATAATGAAGGCACTTATACCAGACTGAAATCTAGATTCGTGAGAGAAATTCACCTAAAAAGCCAAGCTGCATCAACCTCTCGGAGTCTTTTTGCCTGTTTTATAAGATCGAACAAATCACCACCTCTGCAAAGCTCCATTACAACATGAACACTGAGGAAGTCCTCATATACTCCTACATGCTCCACAATATTTGGATGCCCAGCCAGGTATGCCATTACAGCGATTTCTGTCTTCAAAGCTTCAATTTGTTGTTTTTTCTGCACGGCAAAATAGTGAAGTAAGTCCATCAAGGTACTATACCAGCAGTCGGACATGTCATGAAAATCACCGAGAAGTTCACATAGTGCACATTTTCATTCAGCGCTTCGTTTCTGGCAGAAAGTGAGTAAGAATAAGAAGTACACCAGAGCTTCTCGTTACTTACCGTGTGAACAGCCTTATTAACCATACAAACAGCCTCTACCTTTCAGACAAAAATTAGTTTTACAAACTGCCTGTAGCTCCTCCCCAATCATCAACACTGCGTAATTACATCTATTACCCTATGAGTCATCAAGTATAGCCTGAGACCAGAAGTTTTCCATCAAATGTAGGACTAATCGATCAAAACTTGTAGCAAGAACATGCCAACGCTACGTTGTCGGATACAGTAAGTACGGCTTACACATAGAACACAAAAAGATTAAGTAAAACGCACCTGCAAAGCTTCCTTGCTTATTGTTTTGCAAGCCAAAAGAGTTCCTGTTGCCCTGTGCACACAAGTCTTCACCACACCAAACTGGCCACGACCGAGCTCCTCGTCCTTTAACATATAGTCATCTGCTAAGTTTCCAGTAACGCAAGGCAAAATGAAGACTCCTACAGCGCCTTCTTCAAATGCGTCTTCAGATTCTCGGACTGCCCCAGCGGCTCCTTCGCCTTCAATTCCCGGCGATTCAACTGCCAACAGCCCGCTTTTGACAGTTAGGGGATTGAGAAAGGGCTCGTTAGGAACTCACAAATTCAAAAATTACGTATCAAACAGCGCTGGAACCACATTCCTGCAAGGAATGGCCGTCATTATTTTCGGAACGGCGGCTGTTCCGAAAATATTTAATTTGTACCATATATTTGCTTGTAATGTGACTGAGAGCTTAGGGTTAGGATTAGTAGACTGTATGCTTACCTGAGACAGATGCGTCTGACTGTGAACTCCCGCTCCTTCCAGGAGATGGCACCTGCCCACTCTGCTCTTGCTGAAGCTTCTGACGCTTTGACTCAGGAACCTCCAAAGAGATATGGAGCTTCTGGCCAGAAGCATCTGAAGATTCGGAGCTCTTCCTCCTCCCCATCCCCTACGGAAGCAGACAGAAGCGCCTCCAGCAGTTCAGATAAAAACAGCAATAACAGAGGTAGACTCACTCTAAAAATGAGACAGGAAAATGTAGACTGAGGGAAAAAAGCTAACAGTCATGAAGGTAGGAAAGAAAACCCTATAGGTTAATCCAGAGCACAGGGTGAGTTCCCATCAACCTAATGGTGGTATCCACGTCGGCATCACTGCGCGCGACATCATCCTCAAGCATACGATTCCTACATCAATTTCTGTATGCCCGTCTCGATATGTTCTGGAACCCTTATGCAGTTACATCCGCACAGCAGCCAAAACTCCGTTCCTGTACATCCCTGTACCACGGATTCGCCAAAGATGACGTCATCCTCAAAGCATCGAGATCGTCATCGAGGAGCGACCAATTCAACGGGTGGCCTCATAAAGTTTTTTTGGCATAAACGGGCGTCAACAGTCGTCGAAAAAACGGTTACAGATAATAGCGTGCTCTGTGAGGCCATCCTGGCCCTTCATGTCAGATACTCGTACAGCATAACTGTCATGCGTCGGTGCAAAGGGCAGACTAAATTACAGAACCGTACATCACGGTACATCATCGTACTTAATTGCAATGTACTTTCTGTACTTCCCATATTTAAGCACATTTTCGCGGACAAGCTGCATCCACGTCCAGACTTAGGGTTAACCGACATTGTAACGAAGAGCCCTTCGTTACATCTAACACAAAAACTTCGACCAGTAGAATCTCGTTGATTAGTACCATCATGACATACGACGGGCTTAACTTAAGGGCTCTTCGTTAAAATGGCCATTTACCATCATTGTAATGTCAAGATTTTCTTTGTATCTTCGACAGTTTGGGCACTATTCCGTTGCGGACAGATTGGGCTTTGTTTTGCTGTCATACATATAACTGTTGGGAAAGCGTTCCAAATGACGCCCTAACTTGTTATTTAGCCGAATGCTTCAGGCTTACGTTCTGACAGCAAAACACATTCTAATCTGTTGGAAACGGAACACCACCCTCAGCAAGGATCGAGTATGGACTCGTATCGTAATCCCCCTTGACGATATAGAATATATCCGATGTCGTCTATGACTCATCGGCCGCTATGGCGATGGACGTTTTGCAATGTATGCGAAATTATCGGTTGGCGATGCCAAAGTCAATTATATCGGCTAACGAAGTGAAAATGTGTCAACAACTCAGCATGGAGATACGACGATTGAGGCCTCGATTCAAGAGGCGGTCCCAGTAAATGTACGGACTCCTCTAATGACAGTGTTTACTGGGAGTCCGCTCCATTCTGTCGGGCCAGTAAATAACCTTACTCAATTATGATTGGCGCCACATAGGTTAGAGTCCAGATTCTGAAAATCTAAAAATATTCTTCGAACGTAAAATCTGAACGTAATATCTGTACCAGCGCAAGGTACTGTACTGTAGTTAATGATTCGTACAAAGAGTTTGCGGCCAGATATTAATTTTGAAAATGGAAATCAAAACTTCGAAACGGCATTGCAAAAAGACGCCGCAAACTTTCAAGGTCGGTGGATGTCAGACGGAGCGTGCGAAGATACTCTTCGGTTGACCTCCATACAGCATGGCAAAAGGCAACATGGCTTGTACGACGTGTACGCCTATGATCGCTTGTTCTACGTGGATATTTTTTGATTTTTCACGTGTACCAATGATACACGACCAGTGGGAAGCAACTCTCCTCGCGAGAAGAGTTTCTTCACACTGGATGATACGCGCGATTGCTTCGCGCATCTGAAAAAGTGAAATATCCAACGGTCAATAATTAAGCCTACATCATTTGGAGCATCCCGACAGCTTTCCAGTAACGATGTTTCGTCTGACAAAAAAAAAAATGGTACGGATCGATAAGAAAACGTACGGCGTCCAGTAACCAACCCCACTTTTCTTCTAATGGAATCTTCCCCTGAGGGTTACAACTTATAACCCTCAAAACCCAAACCGGCTGACAGAGAGAGAGGGAGAGGAGGGGAGAGGGAGAAAGGTAGGGAGGACGAGACTGACAGAAAGGGAAGGGAGGGAGAGTAAGGAGGAAAAGGAAAGAAAGGAAGAGAAAAAAGAGAAGAGAGGAAAACAAGAGCAATGAAAAATGAAGGCTTATTAGGGAGTGAACGAGAAAACAGGAAGGGAAAGCCGCTGTTGCTGCGGACGCCGATCAATCAGGGAAAAGACTAAAGCGGGTGGAAGGAGGAAAAGAGACTAAGGGAGAGGAAAGAACGAAAAAATAGAAAGAAAAAAGGGAAGAGAGCATGAGAGACAAGGAAAGAATAATGAGAGAGACTGAGAATAAGATGTCTTTTTAACTACTTATCTTCTCTAAACTTTTTTCTCTTCCACTTCCTCTTCCTTTTCCTTGCCTCGTCTTTCTCGAGGCAAAAAAGGAGCTGGAAAAGATTTGGAGAGAAATAAAAAAGATACCGACAAAAAAAAACAAAATAAGTGTAAGAGAGAAAAAAATATGCGTGATTTATTTATTTATTTCTCTACAATTAATCTTTTCTTTTATCTCTCTCTTTTTTTCGTTTTTTTATTTTGTTACAGATTCAGAAAAAGAAAATCATGATTTAGTCAGAGTAAAAGTTAGAGTAATTGAGAGTCATAATCAAAGTTAGAGTCAGCGCAAAAGTTAGAGTCAAAGTTAGACTCAGAGTCAAAATTCGACGCGGAGTAAAAGTCACAGTTTTTTTTTGACTCTGAGTTTGCCTCTTACTCTGACTTTAACCCTTAATATGACTCTGACTATGACCTCTACTTTGACAGGAAAAAAACAAAACTTTTTTTTTTCCTGACTTTCACTCTAACTTTGACTTTAACTTCAACTTTCACTTTAACTCTTAAGCTATCACTTTGACCCTAACTTTGACCCTGACTCTAACTCTTACTCTGAATCTGATTTTAACTTGGAGTTTTGTAATTGACCTTGAATCTAACTCAAAGTTTGACACTAACTTTTACTCTGGCTCTTTATTTGACCTCGATGTTGACTCAAATCAAACTCTGACTCTCACTTTGATTTTAACTCTTTATTTAACCCCTGTTTTGACTCTAAGTCAAACTCTTAACTCCAAATTTAATTTTAACTCTGGCTTTCACTATTATTATGACTTTGGCTGTGACTTTCACTCTGACTTTGACTTTAACTCTAAATTTGGTACTTTAACTTTGACTGTTACTCTTACTTTTACTTTGACTTTAAATTTTACTTTAATTGACTATGTCTCTCACCTTGACTCTGATTATTAATCAAAATGTAGTTGTGACTCTGACTCTCATGCACTTTTTTGACTCTGATTTTAAATTTGACTACGATTATGACTTTCCCTCTGATGCGCACTTGGTTTTTTAATTTATCTTAGACATTTAATCCAATACTAACTTGACTCCAACTCTACCTTTCACCCTAAGTTTGATTCTCACTCAAGCTCCGACGTCAACTTTGACTCTTGCTTTGCGTCTCACCCTTACGATCATTTTTAGTGTGGCTCTGACCATGACTTTCCCTTTCACTTTCACTTTCACTTTGACTGTAACTATGATTTTTGTCCTAACTTTAACTTTAAACTATGTCTTTAACTCAAACCCTAACCCTCACATTGATTGTGGCTCTGATTTTATTCGGTTTTTAACTATGACACTAACTCTAACTTTAGCTGTGACTCTGATTCTACTTTAGACCATGACTCTAATCTAATATGAATCTAGATTGACTTAAAACTCTTCAATTTGACTTTGACGTTGAAGCTGACTATGATTTTGACTTTGACTCTCACTCTAGCTTTAACTCTGACACTAACTTTTACTATAACTCTAACTTTGACCCTGAATTTGAATTTGAATTTCACTTTAACTCTAAGTTTAACTCTGACTTCTTTTACCTTAAGCATGAGTATGAATCTAAACCTAATTTGGAATTTGATTTAATCTTTGAACCTGCATTTTGTTGTGACTCGAAATCTGACTCTGAATTCGATTTTACCTTTGACTTTGATTTTGAATGTAACTCTGAATTTTGCTTTACACCAACCCTGACTAACTTTATCTAACTTTATCTTTAACCCAGATTTTTAGTCCTCCTTATCTCTGATTTGGCGTTTGACTCTTGCTCTTCCTCTCACCCTACATATCACTTTAATTGTGATGCTGGCTCTAACTTTGACTTTGACTTTTAGTATGACTCTGACTATAATTTGAACTTTAACTTTTATTTTGACTCAAACTCTGACTCTCACCATAAATGTGATTCTAGCTTTTACTTTGTCCTTAACTTTAATATTGACTCTGGCTATGAGTCTAACTTAGGCCCTAAATCTAATTCTAATGTTAACTTGAGTTTGACTTTAAATTAAATTCTTGACTCTGATGTTGACTTTGACTCTCACTTTGACTCTCACTTTGACTCTGACTGTGACTCTTACTCTCTCTCTCTCTGTATCTTAAACCCTTAATTTTACACTGACTCTTACTATGACTAACTACGACCCTTACTTTGACTTTAAATTTCACTTTGACACAAACTTTAACTTTGACCTTGAGTTCCACTCTGATTCTAACTCTGAATTTGACTTAAACTCTAAACCTCACGTTGCGATTCATTGAGACTTTGAATTTTAGGTTAAATTTGACTTTGACTTTGACTCTCAATTTGATTCAAACTGAGACTTGAATTCAACTCTTACTTTAGTTATGTCTTTTACTCTAAACGCGGTTTTAACTCTTAACTTTGTTTTTGACATTGACTTTGAGTCATACACTGACTTTAACTCTGACACTAACTCTGAGCCTGAATATCACTCTCACTTCAAAATTCACTTAATCTCTTACTTGTACTCAGACCTTAACTTTGACTTTGACTTTGTTACTTACCTTAACCCTCACTGACTCTCACTCTGACTTTCACTCTAGCTTTAACTCAAACTCTAACTTTTAGCTTTGACCTTGAATCTAACTCTCACTCGAACTTTTGACTATGACCTTGGCTTGAACTTTGACTCTGACGATGACTTTGATTCTGCCTTTAACTTGTGCTTTCACTATGTTTTTCACTTTGACGTTGACCCTAACATTAACCCTTACTCTGACTGTGACTTTGGCTTTAACTCTATCTGAGACTCTAACCGTGACTCTACCTCTAACTATGAATTCGACTCTAACTTACACTTTCATACTAACTATGACCCTAACTGACTTTCTCTCTGATTTTGACTTTGACTTTTGCTTTAACTCAAACCTCGACTTTGACATTACATTTTTAGTCTCGCCCACACTAAAACCTTTACTATGATTTTAACTCTGAATTTCAATCCAGGTGTAACTTTGACCATGACACTAACCCACTCTGACTATAACTTTGACTCTGACCTTGACTCAGACTTTGACCCTAATTATGAGCAGCTGGAGCCTTGAAACTTCCACTCTGACTTTGACTTTGACTTTGACTTTGACTTTGACTTTGACTTTGACTTCGCATATCACTGCCACTATAAATCTGACTCTTACTCTCACTTTGACTCTATCTCTGAGTTTGCCTCTAACTCTGAATCTCGCTCTAACTCTTACCTTGACTTTAACTGATTTTGCCTCTGAATTTGATTCTCACTCTCCCTCTCACTCAAACTCAAACTTATTTGGCTATGATTTTTACTTTTAGGCTGCCTTTTACTTTGAGACTGACTTCTGCTCTGACCCTGACTTCGACTCTGACTTTGACATTAGCACTGGGTTTCACTCAAACTTTGACTCTCACCCTAATTTTAACTCAAACTAACACTAACTTTGACTCCGACTCAAACCCCAAATTCTCTAGTATTACTTTTTTTGCTTTGACTCAGATTAAGACTTTGATTGTGACTCAGACTCTAATATCGAACTTTAACTCTGACTCTCACCTTCACTCTGACTTTACTCTGACTTTGACTCTTTCTCTCTATCTTTGACTTTTAACTTCAAATTTGGCTTTGAATCTTACGCTGAATTTGAATTTGACTCTGTGTGTAACCTTGGTTTTGACTTTAACTGACACACTTTCACTCTAACTCTGAGTCTCACCTTAACCAAGAGTTTGAATGTGATTTGGAATTGAAGTTTCACTTGAAATTCTATTATAACTCTAACTTTAACTTTCTCTCACTCTAACTTTGATTTTGGTCGTAACTCAAACTTTTAGTTTGACTCTAAGTTTGATTGTAATCGTGATTGACTCTAATTTTGATCCTAACCTTAAATTTGATTATCACTATATGTGAAACTTTAACTCTATAGACTTTTACTTTAATTTTGACATAGAAAGAGCGATTGCGTCGCCGATGCGAAAAAGCAAAGAATAGGACAATAAAAGTTGTCGCCTAAAAGTTTAAATAATCTTGTGGAATCTCCAGCAAACATGTTCTGTATAAAAAAAAAAAAAAGTATAGATTGGTTTGAAAAGGTACAAATTTCAGTAAACAACCTCACTTTTCGCCTGATGGAGAGTTACCCTTAAGTGTTAAAATTAATGTTAAACGGTTTTTTTTTTCAACACCAATACGCAAAAGAATGCTACTAACACTAATTTAGCGTTTACTATATTATGTTTTTTTAAACTAACAACGATGAGTGGTGGAGTGTTGTATACCCGGAGCCTTTTACTGATAACCAATTTTTACCTCTTTTTGACTTGCCGATAATCGGAATATCGTCTCAATATACTGATAAAAAAATTATCTTCATTGATTATGGATAGTTGAGGCAAATAACGCAATAAGCATCGTGACAATTAGACGTTACAGCTTCTTTTTTTGCAAAGACTTGATTTGTGAACCCACCCCCCTCCCCTTTCCCACAACCGATATATTTGTTGGTTTCCACTCGATATGTTAACCCCTCCCACCGATACCGATAACGATGCATCGACTATCGAAATTATGGCAATAGGAATTTTAACGATTCAAAAATCAATAATTGCTAGTGTTGTGTATCAGTTAGCTATTTGCCGATAACCGATATATCCTTTTTTTTTGGCTTATCAATAATGGATATATTGGCACAATATATTGATGTTGTTGTTATCGGAATGAGAAATATTGATTTTTCATCGCGATTACACCAGTTCAACAACTACTGTACCGATGATAATTGTAAGGTTCATATTGTACGTTTGTATGGCTTATTACGTTGAATTTAATTTTCGTTCTTCCGTTATAAGTGGTATAGAACAGATTGATGGTACGGAATACATTGTCATACGTGACATGCCACGCTATAAATAGTGGAAGATATTATGCAATATGATATAACGTACTACTATATAGTGCACTGTATTATTTTTTTCAACTTTTAGTTGATAAGGAATTCGTTGGTCTCGGAGCGATACATTGGGACCCCTCACCTTTCGATAACTGATAACTATCGGTATCGGTTTCATCGCGATAAGTTTTTTCCCGGTACACAACACTAACAATTACACTACAAGGGTACGCCCCATGCGTCAAAGTAGGGGTTTTTTTTTAACGTCTTGTTCGAAAACTTAGCGCCCACTGCTAAAGTTAGAATTGCACGAAGAAATTGCAAAAAGGTAGAGTACGATTTGCGTCATCTTCAAACTAATAATGTACCAAAAGTTGTCGTCTTGTGTTTTTCGACCCAAGACCACGTCAAATTTGAACTTTATCTTAAAACACATCGACGATGTGTTTTGAAATAAAGTAACACCGCTCCATAAATAGGAAAGCATATTTGCATGTGTCAAAAGTTTTGACGATTTTAGACAACGAGAAAAAGTACATAGTTGTTTCTTTAAGTACATGGTTGTTTCTTTTTGTCGGCTTGCATCCTGTACAATTTTTTTTTGCTGGGGTCGGAAGGTTTTAATGCCATTTAACGGAAGGTGCCACTGCAACTCGCGCCTCTCTCACCTTGCTCACCTTCCCTCTTCTTCACTCCAAACTTTACTACTTCGCGGCACTTGTGGAGGTAGGCACAATTATGAGGGCGACCGTACATGCGCGAACCGAGTCACGCTGGGAAGAATCCAACAAACGAGCCCTTAAGTAGAAAGTACTTATAATGATTTAATACAGGCCGTTATCATGTAACTGCGTTTTAACAAACCACGTAGTGCAAACGTCATAGTGACGATAAACTGTACGTTCTGTCAGATTCTGTACGAATACCTAATTTACAGTAGAGATATTCAGCGCGTAAAATTAGAATACTTAAATAAATTAGAGTAAATTCCTTTTTGAAAAAGATCTATCACACAAATTAGAGTTCATAACTCTAATTATGTTTTTCTTTTTTTTTACTCTAATTTTTTCTCTACTCTAGTTACGATTCGCGGTGTACTATGTGGAACGCTGTACGTCTACCATATCACGCGAAGACATGCGACCTACCAAAACGTTTAAAAAAATACGATGTCTTGCGACGTACCAGAAAGTTTCAAATAATACGGTACGTCAAGACAGATTGTAGACGGTGACAGCCTTCACGGACATTGTTGACGTATACAATCGTCACAGCTTTAAAAGTAACAATTTCGTATTTTCGTTGTTTACGCATTGGGACACTTGAAAACCGTGTACGGAAAATCCTCGCCATTAGCCATAATGCAAAGTAAGTTCGCTAAGTTGCAACTGCACGGGGCCGTACCCTAAGCCGCGTGAAAAGAATACACTACACCGTCGATCGTATTTAGCGTGTTGAACACTAATTCGGCGCCCCTAAATTTTGAGGGTTTTACCTAGAATAGGGTAAACGATACTAGTTTTTCCTGTACACTAATTACTAGATGAACAAATAGTGTGCACCATTTTAATTCATGTATATTTTTAGTAGTGTGGAGTACGGAACGTGTCGGTTCGTATAAAAAAGTACTTTTGAATTATACAAGTACAGATATTTTTAAAAATATCTTCTATCACACGAAAAACTGCCCTGTGAATTAATTTTTTTCGTACCTGTACCTGTTTTAGTGTACATTTATTTGTCGCGTATTGCCTACACCCCTAAAAAACCGAAATTAGAGTTAGGAATTAATTAGAGTTAAAGTATGCGACAGTGTACGAATTGTCAGAATTTTGTACTTTTACCTATATTACTGTGAATATCCTCTCGACAAATCAGGTGTACCCATATTGGCGTTCGTTGAAAAAATTGTGTATAACTTTTTTTTCAAAAAAAAATTAAGTCAAAATTAGTGTACATGACACTAAATTATTCTACACACTAATAATTTCTACACGCTAAATACGATCGACGGTGTACTGTAACGTACTTTAAACCTTTTTGTTGTGTACTAATATCGACAGGTGGAAACTCGCAATATCGTAAACCGAAAGGTACCCATGAATATTCATCTATTGGGCGTACCGTATCGGATTATATCGCTAACATTTCGTGATGATACACTTTGCGGCTGAAAGATGCCCCTCTTTGGCCCCAAATTATGCACCTCCAAAACAAGACACATTAAATAGAATTCTTAACGATTCTTTAATAATAACGAGGAATTCGTAAGATCATTTTCCACGGTGGCACAATGTCATGTCTCCAACGACGCCCGTGAATCGATTACGTTTCACGTGTGAACGCTTTTGTTCACTGGTTTAGGGTTGCTGCCTGCGACGCATGAAGTCCCTTCAACCCTCCGAAATCTCTCTCTCTCCGTCTGCCCTCCTTCAGCGAGTGGCGTCGCCTGCTTCCAGCCGCCATGGTCGGTTTCTATCTCTTTTTCGAGCTCTAGTTGTAAAACTGTTCTATCTGGCTGAGTTTAAGTCACTGCAACGGTGCTTCCAGGCTGCTGTTTACTAAAAAGAAACGTCTGGTTTTTTTTCTGCAGGCGAAGGCGTTTGCTAAAGCGCAGAAAACCAAGGCTTACTACAAACGATTCCAGGTCAAATATGCCCGACGAAGAGGTATGTTTTTTTGATAATCGATTTGGACTGCAGGTGATGTTTCAGTCAAGGGTTTAGGGTTGGCTGTTTATTTCCGACTTTCTTTTGGTACCAAAATTTACACCTCTTTTTCTCATGAGCCACTTTTCTGTTTCCTTGACTTCTTGCAGCTGGAAAGACGGATTACCGTGCTCGTTTGCGCTTGATTACTCAAGACAAGAACAAGTACAATACTCCCAAGTACCGCATGGTTGTGAGATTTGTATCCTTTAATGGAAGGACGTCAAGGGCCGAGGCTCAGGGGTTATGCATCTTCTAACATATTCAAAAGGTGTTTTGCAGTTTTTGAGTGGTGTTTGATGAAAATCAAGTGGGGTTCATAGCTAGTTTTTGGCCACCTCCAGTCAGATGGAATAGCTGAACTCCCTATCAACGGCCTTGGCCTTCGTTTCTCCCTTTGCGGAGGCCATGGTCATTCACTTTTGCAATATAATTGCTAGTTTTTTCTCGTTGTCATGTGTCCATAATGTCATAGGGTTCGGAACTTAGTGTGATTGTTTTTTTATGTTTTACTCGTAGCTTTTGGCCCGCCTTTGAAGATTTTTTTGTCTGAATCTTGATGATAGGTGCCGTAGTATTCTATTAGTCATGCTATTCCATTGCTGACCCTTGGTTATGTTATGAAAAGTTTTCCTTGACTTCATAAATCACAGACTCGCAAGGATATCATTGCACAAATTGTCCATGCTACTCTAGCCGGAGATATTACCATGGTTGCTGCGTATTCTCACGAGCTTCCTCGATATGGCCTCAACGCTGGTTTGACTAATTATGCTGCAGGTAAAAAGGATTTTCTTTCGTTTTCGGAGGGGAACCTCAGCGTTTGCTTGGGCCTCACTTGTCGCTGTTTTTTGTACTCAATGGGAAAACACAGTTTGCTGCGTTCCTCATACCAGACTGGACCTTAACCACCCATTTATGACCTTCGAATAAGATGTCTTTCCCAAGTCCCTAGTTTCCCTGTTGGAAGTGTGGGTACTGACTGTAATATTGTTTTGATTTGTTTCGAGACGTGCAGCTTATTGCACAGGTTTGTTGCTGGCTCGTCGCTGCCTTCAGAAGCTTGGGCTGGACTCTGAATACGAGGGTTGTACCGAGGTACTGTTTTCTCGTCACCTTGTAAATTTGATAGTGATGTAGGCCACTTCAGTCACCATTGTCTTGGCAAGGAGATAAGTAGGAAAAAGGAAAATACGTTTTACATTTCTACAGTGTTTGTTACAGTTCGTCTCTCTAATTTTTATGGTTTGCAGGTGACTGGAGAGGACTACAATGTTGAGCCTGGTGAAGGCAAGCAGCCTTTCAAGGCCCTTCTTGACGTTGGTCTCGTACGAACTACAACTGGCAACAGAGTATTTGGTGCGCTGAAGGTACATTTTCGAGGATATCAATGTCCTTATCCATCTGTTTAGCATCCAAACTCTTGACAAATGCATTCTCTGGTATGTATTGTTAAGCTCTGCACTCAGCACATACTGAAACTTCCTTCAGAAACCTAAATTGCATCTTCTCGCACTACAGACCTAAATTATGGTTTTCTGCTCCTTAATGCTAGGACTTTTATCAGTTCATCAACATTTGCCATCTGTTAGCCTCTAAATTGGGGATAGGTTGTCAAGAAATGGCAAACATGCCTCAGACCGGGCCTTGTAATTTGTTTGCAGACAATTAGTTATTGTCATTAAGGTCTGTAGCCTTTCAAATGTACACCCTTTTATTATATTATGGAAATTTATTGTTTTAAAGGGTCCTTTTGCTAAGTGATTTTAGGGGTAGTGGCTTCTCGTCATTAGGGACTGGAATGCCGTCGGTTCAGTTTCATTATGTTGGAGCTTTTGAAATAAGCTAAGACAGGGAAGTGTACTTTCTTTCTTGCAGGGGGCTCTGGATGGTGGCTTGGACATTCCACACAATGACAAGAGGTTTCCTGGGTTCATGAGTGACGGCAAGGGAGAGGCCAAGCTTGATCCAGAAATTCACCGAAAGTACATCTATGGTGGACATGTGGGCGAGTACATGGAGGTGAGGTTACTGTTGTGATTGCATTTCTGTTACCTGGCAGTGAATTCATCCTTTTTTCACTTGTCTACATGCTCGCAGAATTGGTCTGTTGGTCTGTTAACAAAAAGTTTCCTTTTATCTCAGTGAACAAAAATACTAATGCAATAATTTTTGACTATGCAAAAGACTATTAGTTCATATGCAGTCCAGAAAGCACATGTTGTCGACTTCACAGACTGCAGATACTAGGGTGTCATTGGACAGGTCACGCCGAATCCTCTCTTGGTCCCTTTTTTCAATTAAATAAATAAAGGGGGTGTAAGTATCTAGGAAGACATAAGAGTATTGGAGAGCAGTCCAAAGAAAATAATGAATGCTGAAGAGGATTTTATTTTTTTGTAGTTTGTACGAAATGAAAAAAAGGTTTAGTAGTTCTAGACTAAATGGACATCCCATTCTCGACTAAATGTTCTAGATTAGCATTCCGTTCTAGATTACATGTGCATTCCATTCTAGGTTTCTTTACTTAGGTACTTCCATTCTATTACATGGCATTCTATCCCATGCTGCATTCTGAAGCATGGTATGTTTGGATTTGTACAGCTTTTACAAGAGGAAGAGCCAGAGAAGTATCAGTCCCATTTTGCCGGCTTCATTAAGGAGGATATTGATGCTGATGGTCTGGAAGAGCTCTACAAGGGCGTTCATGAAGCCATTCGCGCCGACCCCTCAACACAGCTTACAGAGAAGAAGAAGCCTGACGAGCCAAAGAGGTACAAATTGCTGCGCGATTTTGTTTTTTGTTGTTGTGTATGTTTTCATCGAAGTATTTGAAGAGAAGATGGCGAGGCAGAGTGGTTTGGGAAGATGACCTTTTGGAAGAGGTTCTGAGGAAAGAATCTGTTTCCGCTTGTGGCCTTTTTGTTTTGCAGCTGGAAAATGAAGAAGTTGACCTTTGAGCAGAGGAAGGCTAACTTAGAGAAGCGTATTAAGGCCCTTAATGAAGGAGCTGGAGATGAGGATGAGGAGGAAGATGAAGAGTAGGCAGAATTTGCAAATGAGCCGCCTTGGGAAATCGAATTGCACACTCTAGCATTTCAATGAAGATGGTTTTTCATTTGCTCTTCATGTGATTGTGTATGGTTTGGAGTTATCATGCGAATATGTTTGTAATTTGCCAATATTTGAAGGACTAGTGTTTGCAATGGAGTCATTGTCCAGCCTTATCATCCTATTGCCCAGCCTTTATATTGTGAGATGCCTGCGTATAATGTAGGTATCTGAATCTAATTCAAGGATGATGAAAACTTCCTTTTTTGTTCAAATGATCCTCATCGTGATTTAACAAAGGTTGTACTTTTGTTACTCTTGTAATGGATGGTCTAAGCGGGCTCCAGCTCATGCTAGTACACAGATTTCTTGCATTAAATTTGAAGAATTGTGCAAGAAATGGAAACTGGTTTTTGATTTGATGTTGTTTTCAACACAGTTCAGCTGATTTAGATATTGCTCTAATTGAAGGGCCACAGTCAGCCTCTTCAGATGTTTTCTTAATTGGTGGGAACAGTCCATTTGTCCTCGTCTACCAGCTGTTATTAACCATGTGGCTCCAATTCATATGAGAGTAGCATGTAAGAAAACCGTCATCCATATTGGCTACTTGCTTGTCAACTATGGTGATCATACCAAATTCAAGTGTTGATTCCAGGTCTGAGGCATTTCTCTTTTGTGAACTAGAATCAAAATAAGTTTCCAGTAGGTCTGGTGTTTGCAAGATCTTGCTCCCGACTTCCAACAACCTCAAACAGTTCCTATAATTGATAAAGAGCAACTAAGGTTCATATCCATCTGTTCAATCATTGCACTGGCAATTACGACAGTTTCACAACAATCTCTTCTATGTGAGAAATATCAGTCTTTAAGGGGAGTATAGATAATGTGCATCTTTTTCAGTCATGCGCAAGTACCTGACATAAAGACACAAATGGCCTGCCATGTCCTTCCAAGTTTTGGACCACTGCACTTTCACATGACAAAGATAGTAGGTGATACTCTTATTATGCAACCGGTAGGAGAAACCCCAGCGAGCAATATTTGACAGAAAGCCCTTTTCTTCACTAGCTTGAGGGATGTACCACATATAGAAATGCAAAGTGGTGTAACTTTGTGAATAGAAACACAAATTGATGGTCTCAAGCACATTACGAATTTTAGTGATAGACAAATAAATTGCGAATGGAAGAGCATAAGTGTTGTCCTCAAAGTGCATGCTTTTTCACTGATTTATTGAAGAGCAGAAGAGCGTGCTTGCATTCAGCATTTTATTTCCATTTGTCAATTCACGGTTCAGCGTTCTGTTTTTCAATCTTCCCAAAAAAAAAAAAAAAAAACAATCATAACGTTCCACAATCTAATAAAAGGCTTTATTTAATTTCTGCAACAGAAGCTGCTGAGGCTGGTTGTACAACATAATTTCCCTTCCCTTTCTCGCTTCCATTTCCCACTATTCTCTGCCTCACAACACCTGCAAATCTAAAACTCACTGCAAAAAAAATTATAGAAATTTGCTCGGGCAAACACAGCGATTTCCACAGCAATGGAGCGTTAAAAACTGACAAGTTCCTATGGGACACCTCAAGCTCTAGAATTGAGGCTATTGGCCATCTTCCAGGTTCAAACTATAGGATTCAAATACTCTATACTTTGCAAAAAGACCATAACTATTTGATATAGTCTTTTTTTTTATTAGTCACTGTTGCCCTCTTCTTCACTATCAGATTGCATCTTCACTTCATCCGTTTTTCCGCTCTCCTGTCCATTCACCAATTTCCCCGAACATTACTATCCACAATCCTTTTTTTTAAGCCTCATAGCAAAAAACTGCAAATACTGCGGGTCCAAACGTTAAAGTAGAGAAAAAATGGGGACGTCATGGTAGAAAATTTCAGCTGAATTCATCATAAACCACAGAACACAGCGACAATTTAAGCTGACAGTTTTTGTTATTAGTTTCATGAATACTTATTCAGTTGTGTGGTTTTTCTAAATGAAAAATCGTAAAATAGTGTAAACAACACAGTTGAAGGGAGTGGATAACAGTGACCACGTGAACCTATAGATGAACTAAATTAGTAAATTAGTAGTATTATTAGTAATAAACATTACTAAGAAAAAGGGAAGGGTAAACCATCTGAGTGTACATGGAAACGAAAAAAATAAAAAGGGCAAAATGAAAGTGAAAGATGACATACACAAATATTGAATACCCATTCCACTAAAAAACTACTCACTACTAATTCCTTCAAAATAATTACTATGAGCAGTATTGTAATAACAATGTCCCTAATAGTCGCTCAAACGACAACAATAAGCATATTCCTCGTTTCATTTCATGGGGAGATTTTTTTCTTACAAGTGTATCCCAATGTTTCATTTTTGCGGAAACCGGCATCTCCATTCCGTCTCTCAGAACACTCCATCCGGGCGTCTCCTTCTCTTCCTGCAAAAAATTGAACAGAATCTCTCGTATCAATCAGAATCTCGTCCTTTACAACGAGTTTTTTTGATGAGACCAGCTACTAGCGAGTGCAGAAAAAACGAAAGGAAAACTGAAAAGAGACAAAAACTTAGACAAACGTTAAAAGTAGACGAAAACATAGATGAAAACTTCAAAATAGACAAAAAAATAGAGCAAAACTTGAAAATCGACAGAGACTTAAAAAGACAAAAACTTAATGATAGACGATAACTTAATGACAGACGAAAACTTAAACACGGATGAGAATTTCAGTGGAGGTCCTTACTGCATTTCCGTCTGCCAGAGCCTGAGCTGCTGTACCACGAAGTTCTGCTAATAAGTCTGTGTTTCTTTTTACCCCTTTAGGTCCTGCTTCCCATCCACCATAAATATCAACAGAATCAATTCTACATACATATCATTCTTTATCTAAAGGATGATAAAGATCATATCCTTATTCTTATATGATATCCTTATCATTATCTAAAAGTGGAATTTAAGGCAGAAGGGCAACAAAAATAGAAATACAACCAAACCCTTTTATAAAGGTTTATATGAGGCGTTTAGACAAAGGTGTTTACATAGTCTGTGTTTACACGAATGTTGTTTACTTAAGTGGTGCTTACATAAAGGTGTTTTTGGGACAAACCTTTACGGGAAGAAGAGGGAATTCCATTTTGTTGCTGTGCTTTACTCACCTGCAAAAAATTCCAGCCAAAGGTCATTGAAGCACATGCCAAAACTCTTGACATTTGCGAAGAAAAAGTAATAATTAACTAAAGGATCACGACGGAAAATTACAAAACAACACGTACCGCATTGAAGAGCCGCACCACTGCGACCCTCCCCCGACCCATAAAGTGGCAAGTTAGATGTTTAACTTTTAGTATTTTTTCAGGTCTTCAGAGGTTTTTTAAGGTGTTTAATGAGATGCATAGAATGTAAGATTAAATTTCAGGAGTAGGACTGCCACAACAAGTATAGTGGCTGTTCTGTATGGCTCTCACTTACCTCCCCTTGTTCCCAGTTTGAGAAGAGCTCGCTCATGTGGATCTGTATGGCGTGAAGGGATTTTGTGTCTACTTGCTCTCTGGAAACCACAAAAAAAAATAAAAAAAATCCCACCTCAATGAAACCTTTAATTAGCAGACGAGCAAATTAACTATTTGACTTCTTCATGTCGCTCAAAGCATATGTGCGAAATATGTTGAAATGTGCAAAAACAATTGGAAACGCTAGATGCGGTTACCCTGAACTATATGGAAATTTAATACTATTTAATATGCATGTATAGCATGGGTGACTGCATATAGCGTTTCCAGATGTTTTCGCACATTTCAACTATGGCTAAAACCCTTTTAAAACTCCAAGGGTTGAAACTTTTTTTATGACTTTCGATGATGAGCCTCACAACTCAAAAAAGACTGCTTGATAGCACTTGTGGTTCCAATGTTTATTTGAGTTCAATACAACACACATATCTACATATAACAATTATATATACATATATTATTATATATAAAATATTTATATACTACACCTATATTATTATATATATAATATATATATACTACATATATATTAAAAACATGATGGCTAAAGCCCTTTCAAGCTCGACAGGTTCGGGCGAATCTCACCTTTGTCTTTTCTTTGCTACTAGTACGACCAGCTTCCTCAGCTAGCTTCTCCGCTATAAGCTTTGATTTTGCTGCAAGAATTGGGCCCTGAAAAGAACATATGTAAGAGTGTTTAAGGATTCCTCTTATAAAAGATAAAACAAAAAGATAAAAAGATATTAAAACATTTTCCTCTATTTTCCCCGACTTTTCTCCCTCACTCTCTCTACTTTTGCTTACTCTCTCTCTCTCCCTCTTTCTTCTGCCTCCATTGACTTTTTGTTCAGTGCGACAGCAATGAAGCACAGTTATAAGATTTCAACTCTAAAGGATAATGAAAACATTTCCTCTTGCTTTCCTTGACTTTCCTCTATCCCTCAGTCTTCTTTCACTTGATCTCTCTCCCACTTTCTTCTGCCTCCATTGATTTTTTGTTTCAGTTGAATAGCAATAACTTACTGGAGCATGTGATGCAATCCTCCGATACATAATCTTGGCAAAAGCTGTTGCAAACGCTTCCTCTTCATTGGCTGGAGCAGCGTCTCCCTCCCTTCCTTCTGTTTCAGACCCAACTGAACCTGTGAGAAGATAGTTGAAAGGGAAAGCCCTGTAAGTACACTTCCCATCGCTATTAGTGTACTAATTCATTCGTGACTTTTGCTAGCCGGACATTATAAACAGTGTTAAGAACACTATTAGGCAGAGCGGACTTCAATTCACCACGTCTTCCTACACTAAATTAGAACTATACATTCTAATTCCACATTTACACTAATACTTCCATCACACAAATAGCGATGGGCTGTTTAATGTCAGATTCTACAGTATATTTCATAATTCTTGGCGGTTTTAGGTGTATGTACTGACAAGAATAGACGAAATAGATGCGATTTTTGAGAATGGCCCAAGGTGAGGTTAGGCATTGGGCGAAAGTCTTTCTATATGGATTTTTGAAGGAAACAAGAAATAAATGTCAACATTGAATGTTGACTTTTTACCTTTAATATGGTTGAAGCAATGTGCCTTCACAGTCATTTTTCTCTTTATTTCTGGTCGAAATAGAATTGATTGTTGCAACTTTAAGAATATCGCCAAGTAAATTCTCTATAAAGAACAAGTTTAAGGCTTTCATGACGAGCCTCACGACACCAAAGACCCTGCTCAATAGCACTTGCGGTTCCAAGTTCATGTAAAGTCCCGCAGAGCTATGAGTAATAAATTAGCAACCTATAAGTAATCCAGAAGTCATTAGTCACCGAGGAGTAGTTAGAAACCTATTGAGTAATCAGTAAACTAGAAGTAATTGGTGACCGAGGAGTAATTAGTAACATATTAGTAACGTTTGAGTAATTAATAACCAACGAGTAAATAGAAAATGAGTAACTGATAACCGATAAGTAATGAGTAACCTATGAGTAATCAGTAAACGGGGACTAATTAGTAACCCAATCGTAATCAGTAACCTATGAGTACTTAATAATAGTAACATATGAGTAATCAGCAACCCATGAGTAATTAGTAAAAGAAGAGAAATTAGTAAAAGAAGAGTAATTAATAACCTATTAGTAATAAGAAACCTTGACTAATTAGTAACCAAGGAGTAACAAGTAACCTATTAGTAATGAGTAACCTATGAGTAATCAAGAACCAGCGAGTAATTGCTAACCTACGAGTAATTAAAAACCTATGAGTAATAAGTAGAGCTATGAGTAATACACAACCCTTGATCCTTGCTCGCCCTAAAAGTTCTCAGGCTTGTCGTACAGTATTTCCTAAAACTTTGAGATTTTACTGTAAAAACATTTGGTTCAGGGTCATAAGAATGAAAACATAATTTCAGGTGTAAACAGGGTTCAGGGTCATAAGTATGAAAACATAATTTCAGGCCTTTGTTTACAGTACTTCCGGCCTTTACATATTTGTATGTTGGCTAGAGAGCTTTCTAGACAGTTACCTGTGACAAAGGTTTCCCTATTGAAATGTATATCACGATACATTTTGCATTATAAGATAAGGAAAACCAATGGTTTTTCCAAATTTTTTTAAATAATTTTATACCATAAACCCTTAAAAATTACCATATGAGTTTGGTCAAAAGGTTGACGTCAGCATCAAACAATGTGAAAGTATGTTAAAATGAAAAATTATGAAAATTTTATGATAAAAAAGGTGGATTCTTGAATGTTATTAGGAAACCAATGAAATGCTAAAGTGTAGATTGCATACGGCAAACAGCGATGGAAATAATAATCCTAGAAGCATTTTTTTTTTTTGCTTCTTTTTTTTGCTCGTAAAGATGACATCAAAATGTACACTTCATTTATTGCTTTGGATAGCAGGTCAAATAATTCTTTGAGGTTGAATTGACAAAATAATTAATTTACAAAAACACCCATAGTAAGAGGAAATCGTTCCAAAATATTTTATTCATGTATATATGTATATACACACACATATATAATATAATATATATGACGCAAATAAGAAAAAAAGGACAGCCAGATTTCTATTTAGCACAAGGAAACACAAGTTACCCTTCTGATTATCGTATTAAGCCAAAATTGCTCACCTCCATGGATACTCAACTCTTTCTGTCTCCCATCCTCCTCATTTATTTCCATTTGTTTTCCTAAATGAGCGACAGTGTCTCCTGGTTTTGACAATTCTCTGACGACCATTGTGAAAACCAGAAAAAGTTATTATCTCAATAACGTAATGATGAACACAGAAATTAGAAACTTTTCTCTCTTTTGTCTCTGTTTCCGTCAGAGTGGTGGATTGCCGACTTAGAGGGAAAGAGGCTTGAGGAAGCAAAGATAGAATCTTTTTTTCAGTTTTTTGAGATTTTTAAACTTGTATGAGTTCAAACACAAACACTTGAATAGAGTTGCATATCGAGGAGGAAATCGGACAAGGGACAGATACGAAAAAAAAGCAAACATACTTTTACGAAAATGTGCAGCCGGTAGAAGCGGTGCCGTTTCTGGAGGAAAGAATTACGATATATCGTTAATACTGCTATGTGACACAAAAAATATTTGCCGATATTGTCTATTCGTATCTCCTCATGGCGATACAAGCTGGTACCTATGCCTTGGAAACGATCTGCCGTACCTCAATGTGTTTAATGTAATGCAGCCGTACATGACACTCTCTAAAATATCTTCTAAATTGAAAAAAGTACATTTCCCCCAAAGGCGACTATATTTTGAAGCTGTACGTTTTCCAAATATCCAAAAAATTCTCAACAGCTCCATTGGCCGACCTCCAGCACTTAGGGCTGATGTCATTAGTTTTTTCGCATACTTAATTGCCGCACTAAAATTTAGTGCGAATCGATCGCACTGTTTGCAAACAATCGCAGTTGAGAACTGTGAATAGAATGTCTTCCAAATTTTGGAAAACTGTGTCTTTTCAAAGCTCTTTTGAAGTGATGCCACTAGTTAATTTCGGAAGAAAGGAGATATTTTGGTCCTTGTTTTGCTAAAAGTGCTTTACTATGGCTGGTACACCCGGACTCCGTGTGGTTTCTCTTTTGCCATCTGCAACTGATACACTTGTTTCCATGAACTTACAATCACTTCTTGTAGGAAGGTCACACGAGGTATTTATCTCCCTTTTATGTCTTCTTAACAATTCTAAAAGCTGTTTGTTGAAGGAAAAGACATTAACTTGCTAAGCAACATATGATATGCTCAAGTTTGAAAAATGCCGTGTCAGTGAAGTGAATCTGATTCTAATTGCATCATTTCTTTTCTTTTTTTCTTTTCTGCTGAGATGAAAACTATAATGTTAGGGTTTTCAATTCATGGACTGACATGTTTGAAATGGAAATATCGAACAGGTGTTATCAGTTAAATAATCAAAAACATGCTCTTTGTGTCCTTATTTCAATTAGAAGGTGACTTTCTTGTGAAATTCGTTGTTTTGCTCATCCTATTCTGTTTCTTTTGTTGAATTGTCTCTCCTCGAGCTTTAACGCAGCTAGCATTACAGTTTACCATTCTTCTCTGTCCTTGTGTTGGCCATTCCTTTTGCTATCTGCATCACTTCCATGATATATCTCTTCACTACTTTTTGTTTGTTTAATGTGCCTGCTTCCACATGTTCTATGCCTGTTTTCTCCATCTTTTCTTCGATTAATTTGCCTCATTCAAGTTGTATTCATGTGCTGTATGGCTTTTTTTTGTGTCAGTGTGATGCAGAAGGTACAGGGAACTTTCCTGTTTGTACGGAGGCAAAGTATGGTTTAGAACAGGGCCTCTCATCTGATGAAGTCCATAATGCGGCAAGTACGGCCGGAGCTGCAATGTGGGAAGCTGCCTTTGGAGGACTATCGCGTCTGGCAATGCTGATTGAATGGGGCCTCTCACCTTACAGAACTGATCCACATAAACTGCAGGAGCTTCAGCCGGATGTCGTTCTTACACAGGTGAATCAGTCTGTTTTTGAACCTTTTTATCGGATACGTTTTTCTCAGGCTAACTTTAATGCTTTGAATTGTTCAAGGTTCAGGTACCGCTCAGAGTAATCCTGCTGAGAGAATTACGGAAGAGAATGACAGAAATGTGGGAGAGAAGGGAGAGAGGAGGGGGAGAGGAGGGAGGTAGAGTTTGTTTAACAGTCACGTGGTGATGAAAATGGAGGACAGTATGCGGATCATCGTTGTTGCTATGATTCATGTTGTCCTAAGAGGGCAAATAGATGCATTATCTCATTTCCAAGGGCAAGTCTTTGCTATTTTGGTAGCCACTCACATGTTTATTTGATGGCTGGACTGTTGTCCAGATACAACAATGTGGAGGGGCAGTTTCACACCATGATATCGAGGAAGCTCTTCATGAGTGGGTGGGAAAACCAGTTAACATAGTACACTTGGATCCTAAACGGTTGTCTGAAGTTTGGGGCGATATAGAGAGAATAGGAATTGCTCTTAGAGCTGAGGAGGTAGCACAACAGCTTGTGTCTTCATTAAATAGACGGATGGAGGTAGTAAAGAGGGCATCTATGGGACGACTCAAACGGAGAGTGATGTGTGTGCAATGGATAGAGCCTCTGTTTCTCGCTGGGGCTTGGGTCCCAGAGATTGTAAGATTAGCCGGTGGAGTTGATGTTGGGCATGAATACGACACGGATTCCTGTTACCATAGCGATCTAGTAGAGAAGTCATCTTGTGAATCTTGCAGAGAATTAAGCACCGGAAGTGGACAGAGTGATACTACCGTGGATAAGTTGCAAGAGTCGCAAAAAAATCATTCCCTCGAAAACGCTTCTTGGGATCTTATTAAAAGCTGTCGGCCAGATACTCTTGTGTTTGCAATATGCGGTTGTGGGTTAGAGGAATCTGTGAAGGAGGTGAATAAGATTTTGCAGAAGGGAGAGTTGCAAAAGTTTTCCAAAGGAGTTGAGGCTGCGGTAGTAGACGCTGCTCGATTGTTCTCTAGACCAGGGCCAACACTTGTAGAATCACTCGAGGTTTTGGCAGAGGTTTTGCACCCAGAAGTACAGTCTTTTGGTCATTTAGGTAAATTATGGAGACCGTTTGAGTTGTCAACTTGTACTTCCTGAAGCAAAAGCTCAGTTTTACGATTTGACTATTTGTTATTACAATGAACAATTCTATTCGTGAGACCCTTTTTTTGTTTTATTTCCAAACAGTGGTGTCAACTGAATTTGCTAGTGACGTTCCCCCCCTGGAATAATAAAATGGGAATGATATGGGTTGTTTGGATGGAAGTTGTTAAATACTTGAGCCTTTTACCGTGGATATTATTTGAGGCGCAAGAATCACTTTCTTAAATATCGCATGGTATTAAGCAGCAAAAGCCGAAGAAGACCCCGCCAATTCAAAATTCACTGGCTGTCAGCATAATTTCCAAATTTTAGGTTGCAGTCAATTTCACAGTAAAGGTTCACGTCTTACTTTCTTGTTAGGAGGAAACATGGCACACCATAGGAAATCGTCATAACAGGACTGCCAAACATATGTGCCAAAATGTATGTGGCTACAACAGTCCGACAATGGCAATTTCCATCCATAATGTTGTTGGAAATGTAAAGTAGAAAGAGTGTGGCCCCTCACGAGGTCTCTAATATGGTCATATGTGGTCTTATGTGGTCTTAAACGTAGTTTTAATGTGGTCACTTAAGGGGGTCTCCTGCTACTTTCACTTATGTGATATCCAAGGTGCTCCATCATCTACCAAAAAAGGCAGGTCGCACCATAATTATCATTTTATTGAAAGACCTCGACAAGCGGCTGTCAGTTCCTCAACAGTGTCAAGTAACCAGCCTATATTTTTTGTACCTAAACAGTCTTTTACACGCTGCGTATGCTCCCGATGAGTGCCCACTCGAGGCATCTTTGTGAACTATGCTCTATGGTGTAGACTGCCTCTGCCTGCAATCAGAACTCGCTTTATGAGCGATAATGTACTTTCCGACCAATCACCTTCTGCCTAGCTGGAGGACAAAATGTACGTGCAGCCCTACTGGCTCTTGTGAGGCACCTAAGCCTCAATTCTGAATAACCATTTGGCTCCCGATGCCTCCGCCATCTGCAACTAACTGACGTTCAAACCACCTACACCTTTATGTTAATCGAATGTAAGCAAACAAGCAAAGCTTCATATCTATCTTTCTACTTCAATCTGGTACCTATTTACAGGAGATGGAGTGAAGAAGATGAAAACTTCGTAATGTCGAAAGGGGTTGTCATTTATGAGCTGACGAAGATGCCGATGTAGCGAGCCTATTAACATAGCTGAAAAAATGAGGCAAGCGGGCTGTTGACTGCACACGTGTCGAGCGACGAAGAGCAGCTTCTTCCTTAGCGATAGATAGTGCTATCTCTTTTGTTCGTTTAAGGATAGCAGCTCTGCAAAAACAAACAAAAACAGAAACAAAAACAGACAAATAGAAACAGGAACAGAAACAGAATCAGAAACAGAAACAACAAGAAACAGAAATCAAACACAGAAATAAGAAACAGAAACAGAAACAGAAATAGGAATGGAAATATACAGGAGCAGAAACCTTGCTGAAGAAACTCGTTATCTACAAAGAACGCCGATGATCAGGCTCCACATAGGACAAAATAAGTGATGGAAACACTTACCGGCTTCAACACACACCACACAACACACACCACACATCACACACCACGCACCACGCACCACGCACCACACCACACACACACACACACACACACACACACACACACACACACATAGACGTGTCTCGTTGAAGAACTTGTTCCAAACATAGATACTTCAGGTATTTTAGAGTAAAACAATATGACAGGTGTCTTCTGATAAACTTGCGTATGTGGATTCTACAAAGTATTTTTTTTTCAGTTTCTTGTATGAGAAAGTTGTTTCTGGTTGGTTGGGCATATGTTGTCAGCATATAAGCGGAAACAAAACTCTTAATCGTTCCTTTCCAGAATGCAGAGGTTTCATCATGTGCAACTGAAACCAGGAAACATGTATACATACATGCGTCACTGTAGCCTACGTCCCGTTTGTATAATTCAGTATGTATAAAGCGAGAAGACAAAGTGTACAACACAAAGGAGACTGGCATGTCCATCTGTTATTAGTTTCCCGATTGGATTCCCATGGTTTTACTTGACCTTAGATTGATTGCGAATTTTTTTAATATGCAGATGACATACAAATTGCCACCGTTGACTAAATTAGCTTCTATTGAGAAGCAGTTCAAGCACCGAGACCGATCCTTAACCGGAGTTGACAAATAACTCGCTGAATGATATCTAAAGAAAAACTCGAAGTCGGGAAAGTCACCGGTTGCAAAATGGAACAGCTAAGTGTCGAAGGATATAGAAGTTCTGGAAGTTGTCAACACACCTTATGCGAGGTAAAAATTTGTCCATCTGTTCCTTTAATTCTCTCTCCCGAAAGCCCTTAGGATTAAGAGTTTCATGCAAGCTGTTAATCTGCAAATTGTGAAGCAATAAAATTTAGTTATGGAAAATGGAAGCATCAGTATTTGCCAAAAAACCACAACTGCCAAACTTCCTACACACAAACAGGTCAAAGGAGATTCACAAGAAAGAATGCGTCCTTCAAAGAGATTTGTGTGGCATGCTTCTTTGCACTTATAGCTTCTTATTCGAGAGGAAGCAATTCCAGAAAACTCCTACGACTGAAATAATTGCCCTTTAGTGATTCAGTTTACCGATCAAAAGGTGGGCATTTCACTAGACTTGCACTAGCAAGTTAGATTAAAAAATATAGATTTCATTCATAACCGGTGTAACAATCCTCGCTTCAACAATAAAATAGCTTGCGCTCCCAATATTCGCTTCCTCAAATTCTTGAACTTAAAATCGTGTCCTGTCGAACATGACCTTCTAACTGCAAAACTTTAGAACACCACACCTCTTATCTACTACATCATGGTCACCATCACAAATGTGCAATCTTTTTTTTCGCATCTCCTCAGGACTCAATATTCTTTCATCAAATCACATAAAACATCTCCTTCCTTGTCTTCACCAGCATGTACTCTTCCTCACCTCCTCAATGGCCCCATAGTAGCCCCAACATTTAGGGGCGGTGCCTTCTACAAAGACTCGTCCCTCTCGTGGGAAAAACCAGTAACGATTGAATTGTCGATCTCGACCAAGAGGACTTGTTCGCACTAAACATTTGTCACAATCTTTTTCAAACTGATCCACCTGATGCAACAGCCACCAAGAACCAATTGACTTCCTGTTAAACTTAATTAGCTGAAACAAACTTCGACCCATACAAGTTAGACATGTTTTCTACGGTCGTGAGAGCTTTGACCTATTGCTATAAGAGTCAATAGCTCTAATTCAGTCACAGGAATTTTTAACCCAAAATCATAAAACAGTTTACAGAACACTAATTAAGTGGCCCAGATAGCCACAACACTCAACCATAATTCAGAGCAATTAATACTAAGGGCTAAGAATTCACTACCACTAACAGCGACGAAAGGTGTAGTTCACCATTTTGGCCAACATGGAAGCCTTAAGAACATCAACGTAAAAAATGTACAAATTTTACAATCAACTGAAAGGAGTACATTCAACAACACTTACAAGAACTTTTCTGTAAACTGAGAATCAAAGGATTTTGACTTCAGATTATGAATGCTTTTTGTCTCAACACATTTTGAATATCCCAACTGACAGAAGAGAAATCCCAGACCCGTACTTATCAATCTCAATTTTAACTTTCTTTTTGATAAAGAAACATTGTCGCATTCGACACAAGACTGTCTTACAAACTAAAGAAATTTGAAAAACACAAAAGATCTCAAATGAGCTAGCCCACTACCGATAAAGCCACCAACCTTTTGAGATTTCATTAACCTACTTTTTTCTGCTGCAGTATACGTTCTTGCTCTTCTTTTTTACGCTCCAAAAGGGTCTCCTGTTTTTCCTTCCGTTTTTCTGCCAGTGCCCGTTGCTCTTCCTGCAGTTGCTGAGATTTTTCTTGAACTTCTATTGCTCGCAAATTAGAAGCCTTCTTAAGGTAGCGCTGGCGTGATCGAGCTCGTAAAAGTCCATTCTGATTAGGATTGCAGGGAGCTTGACTGGAGCCCCAAATTCCATTTACAAGCAATTTCGTCGTTAGACAAGGGATTATTAAACAACTACTTCCTGTATCACCATTTGACACATGGAAACAAGTAACTAAAAAACAGACAGGACAAAAAGGATGATCCAGGTTTACATCATCGACAAGGTTATCTAAATTTTGGAAGGTTTGCACTCCGATTGCATATATACGCCAAAAAAATAGAAATGATTTGTTTTCCTTATAAAAAACAAAGCCCTTTTTTCAATACCAATAAAGAAAGACGACTCAGCTGCAGATTCACAAACCTATGCTTTTGACAGCACGTACACCACACTTCTCTATTGAAACAGAAACCAAAGATAAACTAGAAAAAAATAAGAAACTCGTGCCTCTCCCATTGTCTAATACAGACTTAACAGGAAAGATTTTCTTTACTTCTGAAAGATTATGTAAGTTAACATTTCAAGTCCCATGACGACAGCAAGCTACGGCGGCAATTCTACGAAAAAACAAGATGCTTTTAAGTTTGTAAGGTTAATTATCACTTACCTTGTCCCGTTCTCAGTAGAAGAGGGGTCGGAAAATGGGCGTGGACTGCGAAAGCAATTCAATTTTCTCTTCCCTTTTTTCTGCCAACTGGCAGGCAAACCCTCATGAACATTGTCATGGTCATCACTTTCACTCTCCACATTTCCTTCTTCACACCGAATACCGTTGGGTGTTCCATTCAAATTGTCTCCATCTGAGCCTGGACCATCCTCGCCATCTTTCTTCCGTCTTTCTTCTACCTCCTCTTCCCTTCTCTGGGCAACAAGGTCCTGAAATGCCTCCTCGCACTCATCAATGTGCAATCTTACTGGCTCTGATCCGACAGCAGTATCAACGAGCTTCTGGAGAATGCTCAACTTTACAGTTGGAGGTAATTTTTCATAGTGCTTTTGTATAATTAACTCATGACGATATAAATCTGTTTGTTTGGATATGCTAATCCAAGAGCAGATGTCTTCTTGCCAAGTCCTAACAGACACCTGCAATACCACAAAAAGTGAAACATAATAGTTTTGGCTTCATTCATGTTAACAGAAATTGAGACATTAACAAACACTACCAGACAGAAAGGAAAAGGCCCAAGACTTATAGAGGTACATCCCAAGGTGATAAACAAGGCTTCATCAAGAAACACAGTTCACTGAATAAAAACAGAACTTTCAAAATGCGTAGTGTAAGTTTGTAGGAGAAAGAAACTCAAAAGTTGAGGCAAAATCACTGTCTTTGACTAGTTGAAAGGACAACAGAATGACAACAAACACTTTCTTGGAGGAAAAAGCTTCCAGGACTCTACATAATGCCTTCGTATGAGTCACACGAGAGTCGATTATAGCCTACGGCAAATATCAACATTTTTCACCATGTATTTCACTGCCCATTTAACTTGGAGCTTGTTGCCTGTGACAGTGCTTACCTCTGACAGTTTTTTCCCGTGTCGCTTATATTGCCCAAGGCTTCCAAGTGCAATTTTTACAAGAGCTGTATGAATTTCTGCTAGTAATGGCACCGTTCCTTCTTCATATAACAAAGCATGCTCAAAGTCATCGAGGGAAAAAGGTGATAAGTGGATAGTCCTTGCATATGTGCAGCAAAAATCCCATACAGCTAGGAGGTCGCCAGTGCATTCTTCAGGCAGTAAAAAATTCTTTGAAGGTGTTGGTCGAGCATTTGCCTCGACCAATCCAGGCTCCACTAAAGTATCTTCAATTGGGTATTTCGGTCGCTTAGGTGAAGTTTTGACAACATCTGCAGTACACATTGTCTCCATACATTGGTTTAAAGGAGTTACCGTGTAGAGTGTTCCTCAACTTCCATCGTTTCTTCCTGACAAGACTCAATACCCTGATTATTACACTATCAAAAATTCGTGAGTTATCGCACAGTTTTGTAACCAACTGTATGCACGATCACTCAATAATCTGTATAAAGTTTCCTATTACGCATGTTTTACTCACTGAACGTGATAAATTTTTATGGAGTAACTAGGTTATCAAAACAAAAAATGAAAAGGAGCATTCCCCTCAAATGACATCAGATAACCCCAATGAGTGTAAGCGAAAACATCCAGAATGCATGTTCTGGTCTAATTTTCCAGCAGTTTTATTGGACTAAAGGGAACCTCGGATGAAATAAAACTTTACTAGAACGTCTAAACTCTCCGAAACACTTGCAACATTGTCATCCATAATTTCATTAGAGCAGATAATCAGTGATCTCATTCCTTGCCGAACCAGGGGTATTGCAAGACATGGCATGAGAGTTCCATTATTCCCTTTTGCTTCGTCGTGTTCTGACGAAGTTTTCCACCTAGCCTGGGTTCTGTTCGGCACCATGGGTGTTTTTAGTAATTCTTTCTCATAATAATGGCTACAAACCAGTGTGATTCATTATGTATTCAGCAATTTATCGGAATTTAATACGGTTAAAAAGCATCCTATTTTACGCACCAAATCGACAAACGCATTCCGGCTTTGCCAGCTTTTTTAATTGCTTTACTGATGCTTGTTGAAGGCAGGCACTTACTGGAATTATGCTGTTCATTGCTGACTGCCTCCTTCTTTCGTTTCCATACACTATTTTTGAGTTCCTCACCTTCCAGCATATCAGCTGCCTGCAGATGACCAG